>QFET01021485.1:0-26790 GCA_003316355.1 Tuber calosporum | reverse complement strand
TGAGTAGGGTAACCCGGAAGCATGGTTAGGCAGGGTAACCCTTTAGATAGGGTAACCCACCTCCTCAGTTAGGCAGGGTAACCACTTAGGCAGGGTAACTGGGAGCCCTAGGAAAACATGGTAAGCAGTGTAGAGGCCGCCGTGTGTGCTACATTCGTGTAACCAGGTGTTTCTAGCTCGTGGAATCGCGTGTAACAAATAGGTCAGTTACGCGGAACCTTCTGGTTACGCAAAGAGGCTTTACACAGACTTCCGCAGCGATTTGCACCATGATAGGGCCGAGTTACCCTACCTTGGAGATCGCGGGTGAAATCGTGGACCTCAAGGTACCCTCCTCTAACGGTACGCGAAACACGAAATCCTACTACAAGTACCTCAGGGTGGTTGGAGTAATTTTGGCGCGTCCAACACCACCTTGCTGCTCCCACGTTCCCACCTTGCGACGGGTGGGAAAGGGTGACAGTTGGTAAAAGCCTAACAAAACTGAGAAAGCGTAGGTGGCTGCGTAATCCCGTATACGTCACTGCCGTCCTTCCGACCCGATACTGTCCGCAGGATATATATAGGGGTGGGCGACGGCCGAACCGGGCAAGTTGTTAGTATTGACATCAGATGGTCTTCCGAGGGTACTCTAGGTGCCTATAATCCCTTTGGGAGGTATGGGGGTCCCCCAGAATAGCTATCTGAGAGTCAGGGATAAACGGAAGTTTGTCCAGATAAAACTCTACTACTTACAGCACGATAGCCCTGGCGCTATACCTTTACTGAGGGACGTTACAGGACTCTAAGAGGCATTCAGTCTTATCACGGCTAAGGTGATCCCTGAACGGTTGGCTATAGGTAGCGCCTATTTAGCCAACTCAGTAAAGACACTTACCGTGGGAGCTATGCAGTTACAAGAAAAGCTGCCGATAGGCCAACTAGACACAGTTGACTGCAGTGCTTGCATAGACGGAAAAGGCCATAGGGCTACTGAGTCTCATACCTAGGTTTGGGTCTAAAGTAGGATTGTCAGTTGGCCATTGACAAGACGGCGATCAGAAAGGTTTTTCTCTCCTGCAGGCATAATCAAAATGCATTGCAGAAAACCTTGATGATTGAAGGGACTCAACTTACCCGAGCGATCCACAGGCCCCGAAGTTAATTCCGGATGGGCCATGTGTCAGATGATCCCTGAGTGGAGAAGGGAGATCCCTTAACGGTCGGAGTAGGGATGGGTGCCGTTGGCTTTATAATTCTACTTAAGTAAACGCGAAAGGCACTCTACTCTGATAACCAACTATCCTCTTGAGAAGACTTGAATTGAGTGAAGCTCTGACTTAACGAATTTTAAGTTTTATCATTTGATTCATTTATTTTTATCTTTACCTCCTGTGAACTTTGGGTTGAGTCTTTTGGTGCGGTTGCAATCTTAGGATCCATCTTCCTATAGGGTGCCCCCGTTACACCCTACCTTCCTGTGTCTGATACCCGGGACGGTATGAAACAGGCACTGCTTGACCACTTTGTCACTCTCCGCTATCCCTGTTCTCTCCCTTCCATCCTATACCCTCATGGGCCTGCCCCTCAATCTCACCACAAGAAGTGGAATCCAACCATGCTCTGAATCTCTCTTGTCAGCACCTAAACCTGACACCGTTCCTTACTCTTCTTGGATGAAGGTACATGCAACGAGGCCCCTTGTCCTAACTTTACTCCTTGGCCCGCTCATACAATTTGGCTTCCACCCTACTCCCTTCCAATGACAAATTGGGTTATCATGGATAAGCCTGTCAAGGCCTCCTATGTTTCTACTTCTTACCCTCTCATAATCATCCGTCTCCATCCCCTATAAAGGAGTTTTGAAACTGTTATTCCCGCACGCCTCAAACGTATAGCTCGCGATGTTCGTCTGTTGTATCCCACCCTGTATGGCTCAATCGGCTCTCTTTTCAACTTTGATGCTTTTGCCTCCTTAGTGCAAACTATCCAGTCCTTATACCTTGCACTAAGAAAAGTTTCTACCCTATTTCTTGACCTACAGTGTGCTATTGACAATGTTGATTCTGCTTTGTTGGCCAGGTCCCTCTAGTGGAGAGCGTTCAATCACTAACTCGTGGCCTGTGTCAGGTCTTTTCTCACTAGGGGCACCTGCTTGTTCTTATTTCATTGTTCTCCGAGGACCTATTCTGCTATATCTGTGGACACCACTCAAGTGACTCTTGGGTCTCCTTTATTATTTCATATAAAAGTGTCTCTCTTGCACTTTTCAGTCACAAAGGGGCTTATACTTTGATATATTGATGATTTCACTATTACTGTAGACTCTCCTTCCTATCGTGTAAATATTTGCTCTCTGCAGTTAATTTATCCCTGGCTGAAGTGCAGGGCCTCCTGACATACTGTGTCTTTCACAGTTCCTACTACCCTGCCGATGCACTAGAGGAGTCCTATTCAACTATGGGACTTTGATACTTCTCCTATGGTATTGATTCCTTACTTTTTTCCTCTCAGTCCGACTTCGATTGGCTTGGATACAGGTTTACCCCCTCGCTCACCACTCAAGCCCACCTCTTGCATTTTTTATATCTAGTCTAGGGTGATTTTTCTACTGTCAAGCTTATCACCCCCTCAGGGGCAGGCCCTTGCCCCACCCTTGCGATAGGCTTGCAGTGTCGCTTTTGCATCCCATTCCTCTTCATGGGTCAGACAACTTGGTCCCCTTGGGCTCCCTTTTGAACAGCATAGAGGTTATCTGGCACTTAGTTCAGCTCTGGGTCACTAAATGCTTCTGGTCTACACTAACTCCAAGCCTAGCACGAGAGGCTTGTCTTCGACCGATTGCAGTATTAGCCAGGCATCTCCTCCAGGAAGTGGCCTTCAGATTAATATACTTTAGTCCCATGGCCTACCCTGCTACACCTCGTCTGCCTCCAGATTTCCCCTCCTTCCTCTCCTTCTGAGAGTCAGAGGGTTTCCGCCTCCTCACCAGGCACTGGAGCACAATGCTATATCTCCCACTGGCGGTACCTCCACCCCTTCCATGCCTGTACGCAGGCACCTTCCCATCGATGCCTTGGTTTACCTGGACCTGCTAGTCTCTGGCTAGCTCTCCCGTGCATCTCTGATAGAGACAGAGTTACTTTCCTCCCCTCCCCTCTCCCTCCAGCTTCCGATATAATCTCAGCTTATTGTTTGCTACGTAGGAAGCCTCATGGTTTGCTCTTAAAAGACTGCCTGGAAACAGCCCCTGCTTCAGACTACTATTGTTTTAGCAAGTGTTTATTGCAGTATCCTTTCATGGGCCTAGGGACTTTCATCGGTGGGCTTGTCCATATGATCTATTCTTACAAGAGCCATTATGCTACCCACACTTCCAGATTTTCAATTGGCAGCCATTCAGTCTTGCCCAACGATATTAACGAGAAGGAGACTTACATTCATGATTACCTCGCCTGTCTCTTAACGATCCCTAACAGGGTACGCCTCCTCCGTTGAGTTACAGCTATTGTACTAGAGCCTACCGTGTGGTCTTAACTCTAGCGGCTTGTTGCCCTTGGTTACTTTATCTGGGAAATCGGCACCACTTTCCCTCAGCTTCTGCCTGGCTCTGAGGTCAGCTCCCAATCCTCAAACCTTTCCCTCTCTTCCCCTGCCTCCTCCCTGTTCCTCATCCTGTATCTTCCTCTGCGCCTTAGCCACTTTAATATGTGGTTTCATTTACTTTGGTTCGGCTGTAGTACTCAGGACTGTATACTTTCTCATTCTGGTTGCAGCATGACTCTTTAGGTATTGTATTGTTTCGTTTACTTGAATAGGTTCACCATTTATGGTGATGTTTATTGTACGAGGCACTATTACGACCTATGGATGATGTTTTTCCTTTGTTAGAGGGTATTAGATTAAGCTTTCTTTACACTAAATCTTCTGATGCATGCGAGTTCTTGTACCTTAACAAGTAATACATAACAAAAAAATTGAAAAATGGTAAAAAATTGAAAAAAAAAGTAAGAGGCATCAGACATGACATACTCAGAACCTTCTATCCTCCGGACACTTGAAAACTGAACACTCACGGTGATTCTCACGTTATCTCAACACTCCTGTTGCCAACCTCTGATGCTTCTTTTGTCTCTGGGGGTGATTATTACCTCGCACTAGTCTACCTCTCATCCCTTCTAATGGTCTCTCCTGTTTGGGCTTTTTCTTAAGGGTTATATGCTTTCTCCCCCTCCTCGGGCTACCCCTGCTACCTTAGATATGGTAGGGTCGACAACCCTTCTTTCTACCCTCCTGGGTCAAATGTTCACAGTATGTGGAAACTGTCTACAGGCCTATTGTCTCTTGCAGTCCAGCAGTCAATTCCTCTACTCTCTGCCTTTTGAGAACTGCCTAGTTGGCTTAAAACAGGTTTCCTTAAAAGGTTTTCGAGTCTTCCTATCCTCTACAGGCCATGGAGCTTTCTGCCTGCCCCCTCACTACTCCTACTGCCTAATGGAAGGAACCCATTCCAACCCCACCCATGGCTGGCACCGTCCTGCCCACTTGCTCCAGAAGCAAGGTGACCTTCTAATTTGGCCACACACAGCTTCCTCCTTCTTTGAGCTGTCATTCGCCTCTGCAAAGGCTCCACCACTGCCATGATTGCCTAGAAGAGCAAAAGGCAACTAGGGCCCAGAGCATAGTAAGCTTGGTGAGGCTTTCTATGATTATACACCCTGGACAACTTTAGGGTCAAGTGGGGTTTGTGCATTAAACACCTTTTAGGGTCATAAAAGTGTTATGAGTTGATTTCACACACATGACCTGAATAGAGTTATTTTGGTTTTGCGCATCATTAGAAAAAATTCACATTTACCCCCTATACCTCTTAAAGTATATGAGGTATAGGATGTAAAAATAAAAAACTGCCTTTAGTGTCGAGTAAGTTCAAGACGTTAGATACATTGAATCAATTTGAATTAAACGCTCTGTTCCATGTGCCCATGCTTTTATCCAATTCGCAATTTGTGTTGTGACTGTCCACAGCTCTTGTTAAGGGTAGTCGATTCTAAGCACAAGCGAATCGAAGTAGGCTTTAATCTTTCACCGTAAACGGATATTGTCTAGGAAGGCTTGTAGGTAAATATTTTTATGTAAAAACTTCTGATATTGATAAGATATCTTCTCCGTTGCTTATTAATGGCTATGGCTAGGTAGGGACTGCGATATTTATATCCCGCGTCAGAGTATTCGCGGACTACAACTACTTTCTATACAACTATGTACTTTCTCACAGAAACTATCTTTGTTGATCCAAGTGTGAAGGCGATTTAACCCTGCGAATATGGTTCCCCCCACGGCTTACGGACACATCAGAGCTTAGCTTACTCAGAGGGTGTGGTACCCTTATCAGTGTGAGATGCTGTTCCTTCTTGCGCCGTTTAAACCAGGCAGTCCATTATGGTATCTACAATGTTTTGTTAGAACACCAAGTGGCCAGCATGGTTGTCGACCAATCTGCTTCCTCACGATACGACAGGCAGCTTGCAGACGGCTTTCATGATGACTGGTGCTCACGATCGGTCCAATACCATATCTTTTTGGCTCCGCCTCTCCTTATCGACTTGTTCCGATAGGTCTATTGACCTTTCTAGGCTTGCAATCAGGGTCTAAGTGTGTTCTCAGTGTTTCCCTGGAACCCACTTAACATACTGTCAATTTCGTGCGCAGCGTCCCGTCACCTTTGACCACCCCCAGCGAAGGCAATACGGGAATGTTCATAACTCTGCTGACACCGGTCCGACGCACTTAGTTCCAGCTTCATTGGCACGGCCGGGTCACCCTCCTCTAATACCATATGAACAGCATCCAGTCGGATGGACGGGGACGACGTATATGGTGTTATGAGGGGGGCGCCAATTTATGCCTTTTTGGTAAGGGGACGTTTTCCCGTAGTTGCCCCAGGTGATGTGCGGGCCCAACAACGGAGGCAGAGGGGTATGAGTAAGTTTTTCAGCACATTTTTCGTACGAATGCCGCACTAAATTCAGTACCTCATACACATGTGCCTAACAGCTCTAATTGCCTTTTGCCCTGCGTGCCCTGACCTTCTCTCCTCCGCCATAAATTCACAGGTTTCACCCTGCCTCCCAAGCAGAATTCTGTCCTTTCATTCTCATTGTTGAGTCATCTTTACCCTCAACGTCCTCCATCAGCCATATAGAGTTTTTTCTACCTTTCCTTCACCACACTCACTTTAGACTACCACAATCTTCTCGCACTACATGTTCACCAATATCACCGCTCTGCGTCCTCAATGGGACGCCCCATGCCCAAATAGCATCTTTCGTCAGCTTTGTTGATCCCACTTGTTATGGTTTCTCCAATGCGTATTCCATGCTTTGCTCCTGGCATAGACTCAGTTGTCTCTAAGACATCATCCATTCATCATCCTTCCCACCTCCCACATAACCGCTTGCATCCCATATGTCATTCCTATGTCGTCTTGCTTCATTTTTAAAGGCTACTTCTTCCAGCAACCTTTGTACCGCTATCGAGTCTGAACTACCCTTTCTATGTCAACCTTGGATTGACTCCACATTACTCCTTACTTTGCTCTTATGATGATAAAGATCCATAGTTTACATCCCGAGGCACCTTAAACGTCTCTTAACTTCCGCATCCAGCTCGTTCACCCAAGGACTTTCCAGGGTGAAAATTTCGTGTTCCATGACAAGTCAATTAACAATGACTATTCAAGTCCCCTTTGACATTTATTTGTCCAGATTGGGACTTTTTCTGTGCAAATCGATCACATCAACCTGAGGGTCCGAATTAACCTCTTCCTCACTCTCCTCATCACCAGGAAAACCACTACCCCTGATTTCCTGCCCCATCTTGGTTTTCCAATGCGGCACGAGATTTACTATCTTGAAGGCATTCATTTACCTTTCATAAGCCGTTTATTCATATCTTCATATCTCCGCCAATCTTCCTTTGGACTGGCTCTGATAATCGCTTCCATCTAGCCCTTTGGCTCTTCTAACGCTGTATTTGAATTGGTTCAATTGTGATACTAGCTTCACAAGGTCCACTTTCATTTGTCGATTGGAACTAACTTACTTTGTGCAGTTATGTCTCATAATCTTTTGGTTAAACAAAGGTTGCTGTGCGCCACGCCTCCAAAGTATGGTAAATGCAGACTGCTGTGAGGCATATCAAGACATTATTGTTTCGGCCTAGGAAGGATTTTGTGTTTCCCCCGCGCATCTTGACATTACGGAAACACTTATGGGAGTGCAGTTTTGATCTCTCTGGTGCAACAAACCAGAACCAACAATTCTGGACAAATTATTCTCTCTCGGCCATTTTGTGACTCTTTCATGCCAAACCTACATTCTGGATTCTTGGATGACATGTAAAAGGAACATCTTCTAGTAAATAGGTGATCTTTGCTCCACCATCTGCCTGCTCCTTGTGCAGGAGGATATAATGCCCTTGTACAGTTTTTCTGGTCTCTGAGACAAGATACGATTGGGGATTGACTGCGTTGAGATTAACTATAGAAACTAGAATAATATGAAAAGAGCAGTAATAAGACTATTTTTGGTTGTTTTGTCCTTATAAAAGTGATAGAATGCTTTACAATTGCCACTCTGGGCCTGCCAAGCTTGATAGCTGCCTTCCCTCAATAATTTTCCAAAAGACAACCTCGTTCAGAAGTGTTCACGAAACAGTTTACGAACCAAGTATGACTTCAGACAATATTTGTGGCGGTTTCAAATACTATCCTTTAATCACCTTAGATATAGTTTGCAAGATTTGAAAGAAAGGTTATAGTATTAACTATATTGGACACTCAATGGTATTCACAGGTTCTTTGACGTTCATTTGTAGAAGTTAGGATTGGTTGCATACCCAAAATGTAGAGTCTGAAGTGTGGTGAATTAACTATGCGAAGGCTGGAATGTACTTCAGTGTTCTGGTTCTGTGATGAAATTGCTGAGGTAGGTCTGCTAAGAGCTGATCATGGTGAATCCAGATTAAGGTTTATTATTAGTAGTAAATTTCAAAGACCTTGAATTCATACTTACAATACTCTGTCTTTGTGCTCTCTATGTTTGAGGTGAATAGTCTTAAACAGGACGTTTCTAGATCATCTCCTTATACTGGGGAGTCCCATTACGGTCCTTATCGATATTGGTATTATTGTCGTTAAGAAATTAATTTGCGTCCTACACATCTCGCGGAGATGGAGTTTTAATATCAATAAGAATATAGAAGACATTTGAGAGGGTGGTTGTGCTCATGGGATGCTTGACGTGACTTCTAGAAATATATTTAGTACTATGCATAGATTATATATAAGTGTTAAAGTTCCCTGCACACCTATGCTCGTATTCCCATTGTTATTGCCGTGTTATATACACACTTATCGGGCAGGTTTAGCTTGTAAGCAAGTTTGTTCAAAATTGCACACATAATGCCTTTTAACACTCAGGAACGTCTTATTGAGGACGAATAGAGATTTATTGAATAAGGAGCAGGTGGTCTGTATACATCCCGAAAATGCATTCGAAGAATCCAGATTATCTTTTAACTTTTTAACCGTTTCCAAGTAGATATTAGTGCTTTAAATTGGACATAGAGGTAATTAAGCTTTTGAACACTCTAGTACCTGCCTTATTTATTACACTCCAGCAAAAGAAATAATAAGGCCATATACCCATACGACATTGCCTATAAGTACACTTGAAGTAACTAATGCCTGACACTAGCCTAAACAAGGCGGCAAAGATGTAAATACCACTACTGATCATTTATTCCCTGGAACACTAATAGAAACAGAAACCGACATGCCAAGTATTATTGGTAAAGAGTACTATAATGAAAAGTCCTAATTAGTACCACTAAGGGAATAAAAAAACTATGGAAATTAAGAAAAAACTATTCAAGCCATAAGTTATATAATTAAAAACTGAGAAAGCAAATGAAATACCTCGAAAATAAGCCAACTGGGTACCAATCAGAGCTCTAAGAACTTCCAAAAATTTCTTCCTGATAGCTAATACCAGACCTAAGGTTTCTCATAGTTCGGAGGGTGCTCATCCTCATGAAGAGGAAGAACATGGCCACTCAGATCTTCATATGAGGCCAAATAGGCGTTGGCTTGTCTAACCAAGCTTGTGAGATCAGCTAACAAGGTGAGATTTGGAATCTGAGAACACGCTTGTGATTACTGTGGATTCTTCGCTCCCTGTGAGCTTTAGACCTACGAAAGACCTTCTGGCGCCTAGACTCCGATGCCATTTCGTCCTCCAGCACAGAATTGGGATCTGATTCCATATACAACACGCCTATATCAAATTGTCCAGGCTACAAGTAACGGTCCTCACGCCTGGTTGCAGGCGTATTGGAATGAAGTGGAGGAGCATCGACAGTGTCACCAACAAGAAGAGCTAAGTTATAGAGGAGAGAGTAGGCGACCGAGAGAGGTCTTGCCTTAGATATACGAACTCAAGCCTTAACTTGATCGTTATCTATTAGTTCCACCTGATGGATTGTGCAGGGAATATCATTCAAGGGTATAAAGTCCTAGAAGATACTCACTAACATTTTAGGGGTTTATCTATGTCAAGATGGCCACCGACGGCTTCTTCATGCTCTAGGAGAGTATAGTGCCTTAAAATTTGGAAATAATTCCGATATGCGAACCATCCAACAGGAACAACCCCGGGCAGCCAGGGTGTAGTGCGTAGGGGTGCAGTAGTAGTTACACTAATAATAATTTTAATTGGTATCTCCGTCTCGACAGTGGGAGGAGAATGATTAACTGCTTGATATTGGGGGCCGTAGGGGCTGGTGACTCTTAATTCCTTATTATGATCAGAGTTTACACCGTACGCACAATGTGACTTGGCCGCTTTCTTATGGACGTCAGAGATAAGTGAATCTATAGCTCGAGGGAAATAGGCGAATGAGCCTGTACTGGGGATAGCGAACTTGGCCTGGGAACCCTAGCAATAACCATGTGACAAGGTATTAGTCCTCCTTAGGTCCAACGTCGCCTCCCCCCACCGCATCTTGGCGGTGAACCTGTTTTTTCTAGACTTTTGCAGGATGAATTGCCTTAGCGGACTGAATCTCCAGCCGGCAACAGTCGCACTACGCTCAGTAAGGTTGAGCTCAGTTATAAATTCCACATTGCTATCCATCCTCACCACCCTTTAGACCAATAAGTCAATAGAAGGATCAATAGAACTCTAGGAGGCCAACATGAAATAATGAAGGTGTAAGAAATTGTAACAGTCATTGGAACAGGATATTGATATACCCAATCCAGGGAAACACCAATTAGTCAAATTCTTATCGCCTAACGGTGGTTTTAAGCTGTTGGGAGTCTTTACTGAGTACCTACTATTTGGTAGTTCAGCTCAATGTAGCTATGAGTTTGAGGGGTTTGTTAATCTAGCTTTAAACAGTATTAGTGATAGTGATTAAGAACTTGAAAAGGTTTAAATTTACTGTCAAAGGTCTTGGCCGGATTATAGAGATGTAAATCAAAAGAACAGAGGTTGTAGGCTAGGAGAAAACTTTTTGAAAAGCTATTAAGAGTGGCTTAATGCAGCAGTTGTGCAGGGAGGAAAGGTTCTTTAGAGATATAGGTGACGAGAGGCCAAGAATGAGGAAAGAAGATGTAATCTTCATGCTTATTAGCAGGATCTGATCCGCCTGCAATGGTAGCTAATATACCTTTTTATGTCGCCTGAGAGGTGCTGTTAATGCTGTGTACTGAGTGGATATGATGGTGAGGAAAGGAGAAAGGAAAAAGATCTTGGAGGGTTCTATATAGTAAGGGAGAGGAAACAAAAACCAGCAGTTTCACGTAGACTCGAGTTTCAGCCTCACAAAACTACTTGCCAAAAGAGGGCAACCGTCCCTAATGGAAGCGTGAAAAGCTTTTTCAAACGGACTTAAAGATTTGTACCTGCATACAGCAAACTGGGTTTCAAGATCGAACACTTCGTAGTTGTACAGTTAAACTCATATATCAAGCTAAGTTCAATCTTAGTCTTAGCAGAGCACATGCAGTACTTCCGAAGGATCAGGCTAGCTTGCTTTTTGCTCATATTGGACAATGGTTGATAGAGCGGAAGCATGATCAAAATGAGTGCTTGGGTAGGAAATAGACTCTTCACTGCAGAATTAAGATGTTGAAAGGTTTTAATATGCAGGCACGGTATATTCAGAGATAGTGATTTTCATGTTTGGTTGTCAGTTAGACCAGGTCCGTAGTGTTGTACCCTTTAGGAATTGAGATTAAAGGCCTGCCGGAGTCCTCATAGCAATGAGTTAAGGGCTCCCAACCGAACCAACTGCAGCATGATCTGCAAGCAAAGGCTTTCATATCATCAACACTATAATTGCACTGCCGAAGAACCTCATGTTTGCACCTTTCTCAGTTCCTTCTTATGAGGATTGATTATTGTTCTTGCAAGATCTAACTGTACAAATAATAATGGATATTGATATTTGTCAATACTATATTCGTCTGCTACATGCTTTAGAAAGTGCTTTACGTGTGTCTAATAGGATAATATTCGTGAATTTAATTGGAGTCACAATGCCCAAACTGCTGTAGAAAATATAAGTCCAGTAACTGGTACAGAAATTACATCGAACAGGAGCATCCAGACTTTATACAGCTATTTAAGGTTGTACAATAAATGATTAAGGACCGAGTACAGCCTTAAAATTCAGTTCCGGCAGCAAACCCTACAAAGGCACTATACCATATAATCGAGATCCAAAGCACAGACCACGAATTGCAATAAGACTAAACTGAGGCTAATTTAGACTTGGAGAGTCTTAGTCTCTCTGAAAGCGAAAATTATCTTAATTTGTTTGCAGAATCACAAGCCCCTTCAACTCATCATGGTGCCGGAAGAGTTCTCCGTCACGTCAAACTTCATCTTAAAGCCTAAGGTGATTTATGGGCACTATTTCGAGACAGGGCAGACTTGGAACCTGTCGGGTGGTTTATTAAGGCAAATGTATCAAAAAAGCATATTGACAGATAATTCAATAGCCGATTGAGGCCGGAGAACAGTACAAGTTAATCCGGACATCATTTTTTGGATGCCGTTATTCAATTAGAATTTGGCTTGTGAATGAAAGTTTGAAATGAGAACTTGGTCTCATTTATGGAGTAGGTATACATATACATTCTATTGAAGTATTTGGTTAACTAAGTTCTGAACTAAGAGGACGCATATAAGTTATCGACAGCTGTATCAACATAGAAATTCTTCTTCAGCATTCCTATTGATTGCGCATTCTATAAGCCCAGTCAAAAATACTTCGGGCATGATATTATTTACGCAACGGTAAAGGATTGGAATAGCGAAACACCTGCGGCTAGAGTTTATGCAGAGAAGCACAAGGGGGATTAGTGGTGGGAGTCTCAGGTAGACTAGAATAAGACCTTTCTAGTCTTTAACCAGCTTTGTGTAATCTAGAGTTAACAAGTAATGAAGGATAGCTTACCTGAAGAAGCAACACTTGTACCAATCATATGAACCTCGGAAGATACTTTTTTAAAATACCTAACAGGATGTAAGAAAGCCTCACCGATCTATCTGACGATTGGTAATATCTTATCGAAAACAAGAAAAATATATTCTAAGGATACCAGCGTTCTGTTAGTGCCTCTACGTGTCCTAGCAATCATCCACGTAATAGCATCTCGCGATTCAACGCAATGACGTCTAAAAATAAAATTATTTTTGAGATGATGAAAGCTAATTTTGGTTCATTCTATGAGGATGCTGAAGCTGGAAGAGAGCTTGAATGCCCTGATGGAGAGGTGAGGCAGTGCTTTCCACATCTTGCTCCCAGTATAAACGATCATTTGGAAAATGCTACATAACAGAGAATTTAGAACAATTGGTGTATAGTAGAGATGACACCAGTGGATCGTCTAGAGTCTTATTGAGGAGGTTGAGCAGCATGAAGCGATTACTACAAATATCAAAGACCTTTGGTCTAATACACGAAAGTTAAAATCTATATGGGTGAAGAACTAGTTCCTTGTGAGCTCAAGTTGCTTCCAACCGTCCTTTGGGGACTTACAATCATTCCCGGTGCCTACTTGCCGAAACTTCATATCCTGTATGTTGTCTACCTAAGGTTATTTGATACTCATCTCCTGAAGTAGATCTTTGAGATGTTGTGTTAGAGGTAGCTGATTCTATGGAGACGGGAATCGAACTAGGCCTATATTTTAATTCCGTAGACGGAGACTAGTCTAGGAAGGCTTCTTTGATTGCGTAGTAAAGATTTTTCAAGTAAACCATATAGTATTGATAAGATCTCTTCTCCGTTACTTGATGATGGCTAAAGCTCGTGCGGCACTTCGCTATTTATATCCCGCGTGTGGATGTTCACGGAGTACGTCTGCTTTCCTACTAACTAAGTATCCCTAGATGATTTTTCAGCTTTCTATCTTTGTGCAAACACCATTTGACCCTGAAGATTGCCTTCCCCACACAGCTAATGGTGCAGTCGGAGCTCCTCTTTCACCGAAAGTGTTCCAACCCTTTTGGTAGGAGACGCCTGACCTCCTTTCTGCCATTCAGACTTTGCCCGTCCTGTTTCGAACGAACCAATAATCTCTTGGAACACTAAGAGGCCAGCTTGGTTTTTGACCTTATCTGCTCTGTGCCAATAGAACTGTCTCTCCAGCTGGCTTTCATGACGACTTGTATTCACGATCCGGCTAATGCCCTCTGCTTGTCACTGCCTTACCTTATCAACTTCTTCCACTTGGTTAAAACCATACTGGCATCAGATTGCGACATCAGCACATTCTCAGATAGTAGTGCAGGGGCCTACTTCCCGGGCATTCTCTTTCCCATCGGGTCTACCCGAATACATATTTTAGTCATTCGACTTCATTTAGGTGTAACTCTACGAGCTCCTAACGGTATCGCTTGGTTCAACTGGAGCTGGATTGGCAAACAGCTCCTCTTGTTTACCCAGGCAACAGCATCTTGTTGGAGCAGCAAGGGCGAAGTATACATTGTTACAAGATGTGCTTCAATGACTAGGTTTTATATGTGAACGAGCAACAGCCCCAGGTGCCAGTCTTGTGGCAGGCTGCTAACACAGGGGCTGCAGAGGTATGACTGGGATTTTTGTGCATTTTTCTTATGAATGCGAAACTGGATTCCAGTATCATTTACCCCTGTGCAGAACACGAGCTCCCTCCGGCATGGGTTCTTCCCACTTTCTTCTTTGTCCTTTAGGTACCCGGTATCCCTACAAAAATTAAAATTAAATATACATACCATTTACGATCTCCTATTTGACCTTGATTTGGCAGGGTAAAAACCTCCCAGGTTTGCTTGGCCACATCTGGAAAAACCTTTCCTTGTCATTCAACCTCTGCCCTGTTTGGCATTTCTGTGTTTTCCATGTGCAATTCCTCCACCAATTCCTGGGCATGTTCTAAGTTCTCCAGTCGCTCCCTGGTATTCGCATTTTCGGAACACCCCGTCCACTTCACAAAATTCCTTAATTCCCATATCCTTTGTTTCCTTCCGCTTAGCCTCTTGTCACAGTGATTATTTCACTCTTTACAATCCACTCTATTTCACATTTTGAACCGGCATCCATTTCTTCAGGCTCGCGGGGTGGTGGTCCTCTGGCGCGTCTTCAAGATGTATGGTATAGTTCTAGCAGCGAGACATTAAATATTGGGTGGATATTCGACCGTGGGGATATTTTTAGTTTGAAAGCACGTTCTCCTTTCCTTCCTAACTCCTTAAAAGGCCCATATAACTCCTGGCATAGTTTCTAGGAGACTGGCTTTGTTCGTATATTCTTTGCCCTGAGCATAACCATGTCTCTGATTTGTATCTCTGTTTGTTGCTTTACCTTTCAATCAAATTAAAAGTTCATAATCTGTCGAGTTTGTTAAGTGCCTCTTTTGCTTTTTAGTGTATTGTTTGCATCCAGTGAGCATAAAAGTTTGCTCCTGGATTTTAAGCTACAGCTTCCTTAATCCTTTCTGTCTGTGGAAGAAATCAATAATCTGCATAGAATGGGGATAACCCATGAGCATTGGTGGCCGAATTGTTGTAGGCATGCTCGGCTAATGGTAACATGTGATACCAGTCAATTTGATCATAGTTGACAAAATTCCTCCCATAACCTTCCAGCACTGGGTTGCTTCTTTCGGTTTTCACTCTGTTTGCGGGTGATATGCCGTTGACATTTTTTGTTTTATGACCAGGCTTTTGCATAGAGATTCCAAGAATTCTCCCAAGAACTTTGCGTCCATGGCAGAAATAATTTCGCCTTAAAGTCCATGCAACTTCCATACTACCGTTAAGAATACTCTGGCCACGTCCTTTGCTGTTGCATTTCCCTTGAGTCCGATAAAATGTGTCATTTAGCTGAACAGATCCACTAATACCATTATTTGAGTCTTCCCTTAAGATTCAGGTGGTTGATTTATAAAGTCTGTTGATATTGATGTTCAGGCCGAGTATGGGATTACAAGGAGTTGAAGGAGACCATATCTAGCAGGTCGCGGAGTTTTATTATGCTGGCATTCATCACAAGACACACTTATTTATTCCTCCAGTTGGTGATGCCTTTCGAATCCTAATCTTGGGAAACGATTTCCAGTATTTTTTCTTGTCCAAAGAGTCCTGGTACCTATGAGTCATGACATCCTTTGGCAATTGTGGACTGTAAGGCTTTATTCTCTGGGATGTAGAGCCGGTTCTTGGTAAATAGTAGTCCCTCGACTACAGTCAAGTTCTTTGGTAACGGCCATCCTACTTCTCTCAATTCCTCTAATTCTTCTTTGTGCTGCTGCCAACCTTGCACCTACCTTGACGCTTGTTTGTTGTTCGCTAATAGCTGTTGATAATACTTATGTATGTCTGCTCTTGATATTATGGCATTAGATATCATGCAAGTTGTTGTCTAAACTGTGGCTGTTTCCCACAAGTCTCGCCTGTAAAAGTACTCCTTGTCTTTTAGGTCTACTTGTTGGTGCGCCACAACTACCTGGCTCAGTTCTGCCATTGCCCCTCTGGTGGAGACATCGGGACAGCCTGTTTAAATTATGAATTTTGGCATAATCTTTTAGAATGAGTACCAAAATACAACACAGTATTAAGAGTATACTATCTGCAGGCTTGTGTGACAAGTATTGTAGTATGAAGGTAGATTAGCAGTAGTTCTTATCCATAATTAACTAAAACAAAGCAGGCGGCAACCAGCTATTTACACTGGTACGTATCCTCCTTATACTCACTAACAAAATAGCGAAAACATTGTTAGAAACATAAGTGCAAACATGTTTGACCGTGAAAAACTACCAAGTAAATGCCAATAAAATATGCATAATCTGAAGTGGAGTGCGGGAAATAAACGGAAAGAAAACACCTGATGCATGACCGGTAAAAGGTCACTATACATGGAGAGATAAACAAGAAATCCCCCACATAACATAAGCAATATACCCATTAATCTTCAAACATTATCATGAAATATAACTATTAATATAATATACCCTAGCTGTAGTGATATCCGCAGTTTCCCTTAGTCAACTAGAAATAACCAAGTAGAGACATAAACAATATTACCATAGGAAATATACATATGAATCAAATTGATGAAATTTCAACACTTCCCCTTATTATCAGCAGCCCAATAATCTTATCATGCGTTCAGGTGCCAGTTTTGCAAGTACCTTGGTGCAAATATCAGGAAGATTCTCTGATGACGCAACCTTAAGGAGTGTGTTAGAACCATTATCGATCGCTTCTCATATTTTGTTAAAATGGATATCGATATGTTTTGTCTGTTCATTTGGTTGATGTTTGGTTGCCAGAAAGTTTGCGCCAGTATTGTCAGCATATAAAGCAATCGTAGTTGTTAGCTGAATATCACCATGACCTATTATGTACCATTGGATTTGCCTTGCTGCTAGGGACATGGCTACGTATTCCGCGTCCATACTAGATGATACGACCGAGGCTTGTTTCTTTGACCGCCTGGATATACAGGCATTGTTATAGAGAATAACATAGCTAGAGAAGCAGCAGCGGGTATCAAGACAAGCTGTAAAGTCCGCATCCACATAGGGGGTTATATCGTTTCAAGATGTAAATGAGTACAAGAGTCCAATGTCTTTTATACCTTGAATGTAATGTTAGAAGTGTTTAGCGGCCATTAGGTGGATTTCGGTCGATCAGGAAGATATTTGTGAGACAAACAATATTGTATACACTAGATCGGGTCTAGTACAACTTGTCAGGTACATAAATGATCCGATTATCGATTGTGGTTATGACATGTCCAGTATCTGTGTGAGCACTCTCCCTTTCCGTATTTTAAAGTCTTTGGGTAGGAGAGTAGAGACTTTCCGTGAGTTTTCTTTACCATATCACACGACGACTTACTTGATGTATCGTTGCTGGGTAAGATGAATCCTGTTGTTGTAGAGGTGATGTGTAGGCCAAGTAGGAATGTAGCATCCCCTAAGTGTGTACTCTCAAATGCCGTTTTCAGGTCTTCTAAGAGAGAAGTAGCGTGAGGGGTGTTGACCGAGTATATAGGAATTACGTCAACGTTAACCGATAGGTATATGGCGCGTTTACCGCGAACAAACATGCATAGCTCAAGGGCAGATGTCGCAAAACCTTTGGATGTTAAGTATCAGCGAGAAGAGCATACCATTCGTTGGCAGATTGCTTAACTACATAGAGACATCGCTTCTGTCGCCATACTTTGTCTCCATTACCGTATCCAGGTAACGGTCGCATGTACACTTCCTCTTTCTACTAACCATAAAGGAATGCAGATTTGATATCGAATTGCCATTGTCGCTATTTGTTTTTAGCACATATTGCAAGCAGGAACCGGAGTGATTGATATCGGATGACAGGAGCGAAATTATCTTCCAAGTCAAAACCCGGTTTGTGAGAATCCTTTGGCAACAGCCCTAGCACGGAACCGTTCTAATGAACCATCAACATTTTGCTTCGTCTTAAAGACCTATTTACTGTCAATAATCTTGCGTCCTATAGGTTTGTCTACTTCATCGAAGGTGCAATTTTTCTCAAGTGCCTTATTGTCATTGTCCATTGTGTGGGTCCATTGTTCCTTAAGCGAGCTATTCATTGCTTAAGTATACGTTTTTGGATCCTCTTTAGATGGTAGAGTGACATTTCTGCCATAGTATTGTAGTGGGCAAACAGTTATACCAGATCTGGTCCGTATTCCAGGAGGATTTTCCGGTTGTTCTTCAAGTGCAGGAGGTTCCGTTGTTTCTCCAGAAGTTTGGGCATGGTCATGATCTTCCAGATATAGAGACGGTAGAGGTGGATGTACTTAGATGGTTAGTTTGTCATTTACTTCCTGTGGTAGAGTTTTATCGCGTGCCGGTGCCCTTTGGGAGAAAGGTGGGTAGACTGTTGCAATGGTCTCTGATCAGATTGCAGGTTCCTTAGGATCGAACAGTATATAACCTTGGTTGTCCAGTGGAGCTGACGCGTTTCTGAGATCTCGTGCAATGATGGTATGTATATACAGTATATCTTGATTGAGGAAGTATATCCAACTAGGTATCCATAGATGGCACAGGCTGTAACTTTATTCGTGGTTTTCTGGTCTCCTGAGGTATTTGGACAAAGAGTTGGGTGCCGTGGTGGTGCAGGTGATTTAGTAAAGCATCTTGATGTAGAGAGATTCACAGGCCATTAGTTTTCCTATGGATCGGTTACAGAGGATGTTCTGGTAGTATACAGCTGTTATAACTGCTTCGGCCCATAAACGCGGTGGAAGACCTGATCACATAGAGTGGGTAGATGTGATAATGGTCCAATTATACCATTCGGCAAAGCCATTAGATTCACAAGAGTAAGGAGTTATTTTGTCTTCTTTGATACCCAGATTTTCAAACATAGTTGTAATAGCTATGGTGACATATCCTCCTCCATTATCCGACCTAAATCGCTCTATGGGAGCGTTCGCCAGGGATTATCTTTCTTTAATGAATTGGTTGAAGACTTTAACAGTATCGGATTTGTCTTAGAGAAGATTAAATCCAAGTGTACCATGTACAATCATCAATACAGGTGACATAGTACTAGGAGTTTCTGAAGTAGGGGGTAGAGAATTTTCTGCTAAGATCAAAGTGGATTAAATCATAATGATTTTCACATCTTTTGGCTATTGATTGGGGTTTACGTTTTGTTGATTTGGAGGTAATGCAGGTTCCATACTGCCAGTCTTCAGAACTTTAGTATTGTTGGATTGTCTGTCTAGTTGGTACTTTTAAGGTAGGATGGTGAAGCATGTTCGAAGCCTTCAAGCTACTGTTGGCAAGTCATCTTGTTCACCAATACTTTCTATTCTTGCACAAGATAATCTTGACAGTCAAGCTTTCCCTATATAATTTCTCTTTTATTCTCCCTGTATTCAAACATATCCGCCCCTTTACTACTCAAAGAAAAACCATTCTCCAAAGAAACACCAGTGCGCCATGACAAGAAGTTACTTTGACTAAACTTTGGATCCCAGAGAACTTGTATAATGAAAACTGGGGCTACATGACCAGTTGTAGTTTTGGCCATGAGCTTGGCAGTTCCTCGGCCACAAGATACTATTACCGAATCATCGCCTAACTTAACACTCGATGTACTTTGTTCAAAGTTTATAATAAGTTCTAGGTTGCTTGTCATGTGTGAGCTTGAGCCTGGATCGATTACTCAGTAGTGTGGGTGAGGAGTCTTTTGCGTAGAAAGGAGGAATGTGCATGTAATGACCGGTTCAGATATTTCTTCTTTGCCAATCTTTGCTAACCTAACAGATATCTTTTCCTGCTTCTTTTGGTTGTTGCCAATGAGTTTATTACACTCATTCCAGGTATGTCCCTCAGCGCGAGCAGTGGGGTAATGCTTTTTGTAGTAGGTACATTCATTGGGTGTGGTCACAGGTCTCCAAGCAGGTTCCCTTCCATTTCTTTTGACATGAGTGCTTTTAAATGCTTTGTCATCCTCAGGGCTAACCGAGTGTTTTCATGTCCAACAACCTCTGGTAGACATAGTGGTAGGTAAGGTCCACCTTGGTTGGTAGGTTGTCAACGATGTTACTCATCGACTCGGGAAGGGACTGGAGAAGAACTGCTGCTTTCGCTTCGTGTGACTCGAATACAGATTTGGAGACAAATGGTAGAGCTATCGATCTTCTGCAGAGGAGGAGGAGCAACGGTGTTCCATTAGATTCCAGAGGGTATCATACTTGTTGATAATGGCTGCAATAGGTGCAGAGGTATTGTACTTGGTAACGAGGACAGCATTGAGTTGTTCGAAGATGCAGGAGGTGTTTTCTCTAGCAAATTTATCTTGAAACACTTTCCAGATGGCGGGAGGTGTTTTGTGGGTGGCCAACAATATAATCCCTTAGGGGTCAATCATTTCAAGGAAGTAGGCCTAGGCCCTTTAGTATTGATCGCGAAAGTGATCTAATCTCTTTGAGTTATCATTTCCATCCTTGTCCTCTTATTCCTCTGGTAGAGTTTCCTTTTCCATTACTATGTCCCATCAATTATATAAAATAAGGACATATTCCGAGATATCTCGCCAGGTCCGGTAGTTATCAGGCCTAGTGAGCTTTGGGATGGAGGTCAATTTGTAACTGGATGCCCAACTACTTTGAACTTGTTGGCATAAGATCAGGGGATGGAATACGAGTTTCTGGAGGAGGATCGGTAGTTCCTGCCATGGCCATTTTTGAACGCTAAAGCCAAATTCACTTTGGTTACAATGTAACGGTATTTTGCTTTACACTTTAGAGTTATTGCACCTAAAAAATTGCAATATCTGTAGGAACTCGGATTTAAAGAGGAAGGAAAACTCAGACTGGAGCAAGGAGTGCCAAGACCTTTTCGTATCCATTTGACATTAATGTTTCTTTTCGCCAAAAACCTTTCGTTTCGGGAACGATATTTTCCTTCTGCTGATGTTTCGTTACGAGCAATGATTTGTTTCTTTTGAAAATATTTCAATGTTACTCAAAATATTTTTCAGAGAAAGATGGTTGTTTCGTTTCGGAGAGAATTTCTTAGGTGGTGAAACAGGATACCTTGTAAGTGAAACTCGTGTATCCATCAATGTACTTGGCTCATAACCTGTTCCAATTATTTGTATTGGCACAATCTTATAGCATGAGTACGAAAATTCCACACCTTATTAAGAGTATACTATCTGCACTCTTATGTGATGAGTATTGTAGTATGAAGTTAGATTGGTAGTTGTTCTAGCCCTTAATTAACTGACACAAAGTAGGCCACAACCAGCTATTTAAATTGAGGCGTAACCTCCTTGTACTCAGAAACAAAATAGCGAAAACATTGTTAGAAACACAGGTGCGAACATGATTGACACAGCAAAACTAACAAGGAAAGCCCAATTAAATATCTGTAATCTGAAGTGGTGTGCCTGAAATAATCGTAGAGATAACACCTGATACAGGACAGGTAAAAGGTCACTATGCATGGAATGATAAATGAGATATCCCGTACATAACATAAGAAATATAGGTATTAATCCCTAACACTATCATGAAATACAAGCAAGAAATTGATATACTCTAGCTGTAGTAATGTCTTTAGTTTCCCAGAGTAAACTAGAAATAACTAAGTAGAGACATAGATAATTTACCAGATGAAGTATACATATGAAACGAATTGAAGAATTTCAATACAGCCAAACCCTGAACTGCGGCGTTCAGTGGATACTAGGCTGTTCACTTCCATTGCCTCAGAGCTATTTATGTTCTCGATTACCAATTATGCTATAGGATCTCCCTCCCGCACTTGGGTGTCATTCGATACATGTTTCCTCTTAATCACCTTGATTTCAGCTCTGTAGTTGGCGTCTATTACACCACCTCCTATGCCAATTCCATGCTTTCCCGCTAGGCCACATCTTTGTGCTATACACACATAGGTTTTTCGTGGTAACCCAATAATGATGCCAGATTCAACCAGTACTTGTTCTTTTTGCGGTACTATAAAGTCTTTAATTGCATAGAGGTCATGTCCAGCAGCCATTGGTGACCTCTTAGTAAAGATCCTAACCATTTTTGACACCAATTTTACACCAAGTATATTGAGTACTTGGTTAGTTCTTATTTCAAAACATTCCGTAACTTCTTGCTCGTTTAAGTGTACCAGCGAGATTTGGAACTTTGATGGTTTGAGTATTGACAGTTCACTCTGCGCAGCTCCCTCCTCTGGACTGTATTCCGGCCGTCTGCTTAATGCATCCGATTTGCCTCCTCTTTTTCCTGACCTATAAACTATCATGAAGTTATAGTTTACCAGTTATTCTACCCAACATACCTAACTTAGATTCCAATCTTTAGAGGTTATGAAGTTTGCAAATTCTGGTTGTCGGTATATACAGTGACTGTGTCTTCTGTTCCCACCAGGTACTGCTTCCATTCTTTGAATGCTTCTAGTTTAGCAAGCAATTCCTGGTCATGGATTTCATAAATGCTTTCACCAGGGCTTAGCTTTCTGGAGGGGAAGGCGACAGGATAGAGTTTTTTGTCCTAGAATGGGGATTGCGCGCACGGTAGCGCAAAGTAGGTACTGTCAGTTTCTAACACAGTCTCCCGTTCCGTGTAGAAAGGCCAAAGGAAAGGGGCAGTTGTGAACATGCGTGGCAGTTCCTCAAATGCTGCCCCTCGTTCTGGTAACCAGGTAAATTTCCTCGTGTCTCCCTTCTACCTTGACGTTATTTGTTTCCAGATATTTGCATAATCCTTTTTGAAATATCGGTAAAAATTAGCAAAGACAATGAACATTTGGACCTCCTTAACTGATCGCGGTGCTTTCCAGTCCTTGACAGTTTGGACTTTTCTTTCGCTCTTGGTAACCCATTAGCTACAATGATATATCCTCTGAATTCCACGCTAACCGTATGGAAAACTGACTTGGTGGTTGATACCGCTAAATGATATTCTTCTAGAGGAGCTAAGACCTGTTTTAGCAATGGAACGTGTTCATCTTCAGTTTTTGAGTAGATTAGGATATCATCCAGGTATACCACGACACCGTGGTCCTGGAATACGCACAGGATTTTGTTCATCATTACCAGAAATGTGGCGGGTGCATTTACCATCCTTTATGGCATTACTCTGTATTCAAAGTGCCCATACCTTGTGCGAAAGGTGGATTTCCACTTGTCGCCCTTCTTGATCCTCATCAAGTGGTATCCATCCTTAAGATTAAGCTTTGTGAACATGGTTGCCCCTGCAACTCTTTCGCCGAGTTGGCTCATCAGCGGCAATGGCTATTGTTGGCTATTATCAGTTGTTTTAATTGTTGATAGACCACGCATAACCTGCTTGACCTATCTGGTTTAGACCCAAATAATATCGGTACCCCAGCTGGTGAACCCCTTTCTAGCATCTCTCCTAGGTCCTGCATTTTCAGTAAGTATTTGCCTATCAAATCAAGTTGATGAGCAGAGATTGGGTATATTCGACACCATTGTGGTATCGCACCTGGGACCAAGTCATTCGTATGGTCGAAACTCCTTCTGCTAGAGAGCTTCACCACGGTTTCTGGTAGGAATACCTTGTAATGGTTATGGTATGCTTGGGGCATGGTTTCCTAAGACTTGATAATTTCTAGATTGATACGCTCTGTTCTCCACACATATTTAGCCTCCGGATCATAGGCATCTGTTTCATCCAATTCAAATAATTTTTACAAGTCCTGCTTGTGGACATGGCTTTGACACTGGTCATAGTTGAATACCCATTTTTGAGGGTGTTTAAAGTTTGTGCCTGGGTGTTCATTATGCCACTAGCCAAATGTGATGATCGAATCATATACCTCCCACTGGGGCTATCTCACAAGTTATGTGTGATCTGTGAACATATGTACCAATTTGTAATAGAATTGGGAGTGTGTAATGATGTCCTCCCCCTGTCACGGGGGTCCCTTTAGAGGTAAGGATGTTTGGTGTGCGAGTTTGTGTTCTTGGAAGGATTTGATACTGGTTTACCAGATTTTAATTGATCAGGAATATATTAGATCCTGAATCTAATAGTGCATATGCTGAAAATCTTCTGCCATAGGGTTCAATGGTTACCCTGCCTTCTGGGCAGGTTTAATATTCTGGCATGGTTGCCAAGTCTTGATTTTCTTTTTAGGCCTAATGGGGCCTGTGCAGGTCGTTTTTGTGACATGTTTATACGGGTTTGTAACTCCAACTGTATGTTTTTGTTACCATGCCCACACAGTTTTGGCTATTGAGGCCTCCTCAGACAAACTGCAAAAATGCCTTAACTTGGTGTACTGGGCAGCCCACTAGTAGCGTTTTTTACCCATTGCCGAAGTGTTCCTATACAAAGCCATTGGCCCTGGCACCTGCCTTTGCCCAATTGGAGTCGCACTCGTATCATTAGGTGATAGTCAGCCTTCAGGTGCTCTGGGGATTCTTCATGCCTCGCCTCGATAACTACATGAGTCTTTCATGCTTCACCCGTGCACAAAGCTGGAGTCTAGGTTTGGGACGGATTTACCCTGCTGCATCTAGCGTCTGCTCTAGGTGGCTGTAGTTTCTCATTCTGTAACAACTAGTTTTTTCTTGGTGTTAGGAATCCCGTTCCGTTTATACAATTATTCTGTTGGCCTGCCAAGACATAATACATATTCGTTGCAGGAAGGCTTCTCATGATGAATACTAAAGTTGTTTCTTGTGGATATTCTTAAGCGGTCCCTTGTTTGCGCTTGTCTGTCCACTCTTCCTGGGAGCTTTGACTGGGGTCTAGGGCTTTAAAAACACGCAGGTTTAAATGGCCATCTTCTGTACTAAGATTCAAAGGACACTAAATATTATGCCACGCTTTCATTATTTTGAGTTTACGTTTCGCGAAGTTAGTCCTCGACTACCACCAGCCACTGTCCAAGTTAATCAGTTCTTGCTCCCCTGTCTTTCTTAGGGGTGCATTACTTCCGTAGGTCTGGACCACTATTGGTAATTCTTGCTTGGTTTTAACATTCCCACGGAAAAGCTAGCCATACCTACTAGAAGGACCTTGAAGAGGTCAAGCCGCCTTTGTGATTTCGATATCGTAGACTGAGCCATAATCGACTACCCGGTCGCCGTCGCTGCCAGTGCCTTAAACTCTATTTAGTTTTGTCCATGTAATCCAGGTCCTAAATGCGGGATTTGTGGACGTGGTTTACCCTCAGTGAGGGTTCTATCTGCCCCTTAAGTGTGTTTGGAGCCTGGGGTCATTGGTAGGGTGTCTTAGAGGTACGCCTTGGTTGTCCGTTAATTGATACTTGGGCCTTTTTTCAAAACAATTTTCAAGTATGATTTGCCTACGTGCATCATGTGCATAAGTTGGGTTTTTTCCTTTGCTCAATTTTGTTTTCAGGGATTCCTCTATGAGCCTCAATCCAATTGCTGTGCTCCACCTTTTGTTCTGCAGGGGAGTTTTTCCCTTTTTCAGCTTGTTTCTTCTCTTTGTATGCTGGTTTATTGGCCGCCGTATACATCTTCCGCTACTGATTTCCAGAAATGGCATTAGTGGGTTTGCGGTCCTCTTGTCATATGCGTTTTTGGGTATCCCCTTTCCCAAGGTCATTTTTCTCTAATAGAGTTTGTTGTTCTTTAAACGATACTTCCATTTTGGTAACCCTACGTACTGGGTTGATCATTTCTATATCCCTATCATGATTTTGATGTGATAGCGTTCGCATGGCTTTAATAAGGAGTTGCAGCTAAATTATGGTCCTCTAGGCAATACCGAATACTTCAGCCTCAATGTTATGGTTCTCCATAGTAAGAAGGTATTTCTCTATGTCTCCAGTATACTGAACCTTTTCCATTTCTGCTAAGGCTTTTCGGGCCTTCTGAAGTACCAGGAATTGTACAGTAACTTCCACATGGAAAGTAAACCAAATATCATAGCACTGCTGCTTCGGAAACAGGTGGTCTCCGGTCATCTTTTTCGTTAAGTTATTGCAAATGGGGCTACCTAGGTTCCTTCCATTCTTTACATTGCATATTTGATGTTTTCCTTGTCATCTTCCCACTGCCATAGGTTTCTCTCAAACTAATCTTCACAATTTAGTAACCATACTTGTACATCTTAAGTAGGTGTATTCTCAAATTTGAATGAGGAATCTACCTGCTATCTATTCGATAGGGCTAATGCTGGACCTAATTGGTCCACTGAGGCATCTGGTTCACATACGAATTTTCGACCTGGCCACGAGCGATGAGAAGGTTCACCCCTCGTCTGGTAGAACTGCCCCAATCGTCCGAGTCCTGGTCAACGTCAGCGAGGTTGGTAGCATTTGCTGGTTGCGGCGGTGGTAGAATATTTCCCATATTCCTATTTCCTTCTCCCCTGTCTGCTCCTTCTCCCTTATATAATCCTTTTCCCTGATATCTAGACGGGATGAAGTGAAATTCCTCCCTAATATCAGCCATGGTTTGTTTTTCTAAACCACGCTTTTCTACTGGCTGTGGTGTCACTGTTTCCCACACACTAAGTGTGTTTTTTACAACCTGTAGTTGCACCAAAGTCTCATTCATTCGTGTCAACATTATGTTTAGCAGTTCAGAGGCAGCATTCTGATTGAAAACAGAGGTCTCCATTTCCTTACGCTAGTCACAAATCGTGACTTAGCAATATGCAATATTTCACATGACTCACGATGTAACGGAATCCTATTATGTTTTCTACTATTACTACTGACTTGATGTTGGTTATTAC
>QFET01021477.1:0-27474 GCA_003316355.1 Tuber calosporum | reverse complement strand
TGACCTCGATATGCCCCGGTATGACACCAGGACCAAGAACTGGTATGCTGACCCCGCGGCATACGCCATCAAGCACCCACGGTCCTGGGAGGCTCAAACCTACAATGAGGGAAAGTACCTTAACCCCTCCACTTTCCTTCCTTGAGACCAGGACCCTGAGTACTCCAAAGCTCAACCCCCTGCCATCTATGCTGGTGTCGCCGCTGGTCAACCAACCAGTGGGAAAGGTAAGAACAAAGGGAAAAAACCAGCCACGGCCGCACAAGTCGCCTCGTCCAATACTGGTGGCCGGCCTGAGAAGGGCCCTACCCCATTGCCTGCTGCCGAACGTCCTTTTTTGTCCCCCAGGACCTTACCTCTGCCACACTCCAATGCTCTAACCATAGCTGCTACCGCTCCTGACCTGGTTGCCTCCTTCCTCAGGCAAGCCAACTGCCCCCACCCACTCGCATTTACGACCTCTGTGAACAGCAGAGGGTCACTCTCCCTATTGGGCTCTAATCTTTTCACTGACGCAACTGCCTACTCTCTCTACTACGAAGCCATGGCACTCAAGCTTAACCAGGCCTTCCCCATTGGCAATAACCCCTTCCGCCCTGTCCGTCCCGCCCCAAATGAGATACAGCTTGCCATTCACGGACTCCATAGAGCCTACCTCCTTGCTGCCCAAGCAGATCTCTGCGCTGGCCTTCCTGAGTCGATACGCAATGCTGTCGATGTCTCCATTTTCTCTGCCCGCTTTCTCCAACCTGACCCGGTTAAGAGGGGACTCAAGAACTCAACCTCTGTTGTTGTCACCGTCCCCCCTGCTGAGGCCATCAAATTTGGATATTCCATCCGCGTATTCTCTCGCCCACGCAAGATGGAGAGAGCACACTCTACTAACCGTTTCATGTTGTACCGCAAATGCTGAAACTATGGACATCCTGCCCCTGCTTGCAAAGCTACCCACTCTACCTGCCCCCTCTGCGCTAACGCACATCCCATATCCTCCCACCGCTGTCCCAACCCCACCTGCCCTCCGGGTGGCCATCTCAAAACGGTTGCTGTCTGCTGCCCCACCTGTCCCCTGCCCTGCTCTAACTGTGGTGGATTACACACCGTAACTGACTGGACCTGCCCCTTCAGACCTACCCCTTCAGTTTCACGACCTCAGTCCCCCCTCCCTCTCCCTGACACCATGGATGAAAGGGAAGATACAATTACACCCGCTGCCGCACCTGAAGCCACATCCACTCCTCCCCCTGCAACCACCATGGACCTCACCACTCCTGGTGCCCCTCCTCCTGCTGGACCTTTCCAAGCTCCCCGCGCCAGGGCCGTCAACCCTCTCGCACCCTGGGCTGACTCCTCCAGCCCTCCCCCCCCATCCTCCTCTGATTAATGAGTGTGGATCTGACAGGCACACCAGCTGAGATTAATTAGCCACCCCTACCCCCCCCTCTTAAGCAACTTTCCATTATTCCTCACAACTGCCTTGCAAGCTGGTGTGTTTTTCTTTCTCTTTTTAACAATTTCATGTCTCTACCATCCACTCGTCAAGTGGTACTCCTCCAAGATCCCCCTGTCTACAGAAACCAACCACCCAACTTCGCTGGCTTCAAGGCCTTTTACCCTCCCCACAGTCCTGGAACCCCTCCCAAGGTGGCCATTTATGTCTTTACTTGCCTCATTTAGAGCTACTCCCTCCTTCCTTGCCTCTTCAACCGCCCTGACTTAATAGCAGTTGATATTTATTCACCCCCTGGGTTGTTTGACTCTAACCATGATAGGTTCAGGATTTATAACCTCTACTCCACCAATGGCTCTTCCTCCAGGACACGCACAGTTACCACAAAGGAGGCTTATAGACCTCATTCATTCCTCACACTAGTGGTGGCCGACTACAACATCCACCATCCCTCCTCAGACCCTCTACGCCACATCTCCTCCCACGAATTTGGAATCTCCTCTCCATATTTCGAACTCAGTTCAGATCTTGGCTTTCACCTACTCAACACCCCTGGGGTCTATACTTGATTCCCCTTTGACATCAGGACATGCCCTACTGTTCTCGACCTCGCCTTCACGAACAATTACGTTATCTAATTTTTCAATACCTAGGACTCTAACCTCCAGTCCACTGGCTCGGATCACCTCCCCCTAAACCTCACCTTCACCGCACAGATTCTCAAGGCTGCCCCCCCTTCTCCTGACTGGTCCAAGACTAGTTGAGACACACTCGCCCCCCTCCTCAAGGATTTTTAGATCCCCTCCCCCCCTACATACCCCACTGAAACCTTGGTTGATCAGTGGGTAACCAGGCATCTCTCCTCTCTCACAGCGCTCCACAAGACCCACACTCCCACCAAACGCTCCTCCGTCCACGAAAAAACCCTGGTGGACCCAAGGACTCTCCCACCTCAGACAAGCCTTTCATCGCACAGCTAGGGCCCATCGCCTAACTCACATGCCAGACACATTGTCACTCAGCCGACAACACCGCAATGCATATTTCAAAGTCATTAAGAAGGCCAAATCCGCACATTGGATGGAATTCCTAGCCAACGTCAACACCAAGTCGGTGTGGACAGCTAGGCACCTTGCTACAGGTTGCTAACCTGAAAGGTTCCCCTCCTTTCCTGATGCAACCACTCTAGACGAAATCAACACCTCCCTCCTCCATCACTTCTTTCCTCCCAAAGCTCCTCTTCCTACCCCCTCCTTTCTACGGTATGACACCGATGCCACTCTCCTCCTCTATGAAGGAATTTCCTGCGCTCTCCGCAAATCCTTCAACACCTCACCACCAGGTCCAGACCAGGTCCCTTATGGGATCTGGAAAAGGGCCCACTCAATCTACCCCTCTATCCTAAGACAACTCCTAGGGCCCCTCCTCCTAATTGGTTACCATCCACTTCCCCTTAAAAGAGCGAATGGCATAGTCCTCCCCAAACCAGGCAAAGCGGATTACTCCTCCCCTGCCTCCTTTCGCATCTTTAACCTCCTCGAAACGGTCTTCAAACACCTTGATAGGATTATGGCCTAACAGCTCGCCCCCATGGCCAGGTCAGTTGGCCTTATCAACCCCAACCAGTGTGGCTCCCTCCCTGGCCTCAGTACATTTGACACCTGCGCTGCCCTAACCCAGGAGGTTCGCTCCCGACAACCCCCCTAAAAGGAAAGTCTGCTCCCTCTTCCTAGACATCAAAGGAGGCTTCGATAACACATCCGCCTCTTCTCTAAATTCTCTGCTACGCTCGAGAGGCATCCCAAGATACATGACCTTTTGGGTCCACTCCTTCCTCACCACCCGAGACTTCCACCTGCTCTTTCAAGGGGTACTTGCAACTTTCTTCCCGTTTTCTGTTGGGACCCCGCAAGGCTCCCCTATCTCTCCATTGCTGTTTGTGATTTACGTTTCATGTTTAAATCTTTCCATACCCCAAGGGGTTATTTTCTCCTATGTAGTTGATTTTTCTGTTACTGTTTCCACTGTCTCCTACAGAAGGAACATTCTGGTACTTCAACTGGTGTTTTCTTTACTTACCCTCAGGGCAGCCAAGCAGGAGGTTTCTATCTCAGTTCCTAAGACTGAGCTCATCCACTGGCGCACACCCAAGGATCACTCCCCTATCTCCTCCTCACCTATTGGGCTCATTGGGTCTTTTTTCCCCCCTTGTGGATCAGTACATTGGCTAGGCTACTGGTTCACACCTACCATAGAAACCACAACCCACTTCCTCAAAAGGATCGCCCTCTCGCAAGCAGCTTTATCGATCATCAAACAACTCGGACCACTTGGACTAGGCAACTCGCCCTACATGGCATGTAAACTAGCCTCAGGCCTGGTCCTCTCTATCCTTACCTATGGTGCTGACCTGTTCTCTCCCTTCCTGGTCCCCAGGGACAAGATGACCACGCTTTGGAACGGAGTACTCCGCTGGGTCACCAACTGCTTCTCCTCCACCCCAATCTCCATACTGAACTGCGAAGTCTGCCCGGCTCCCATCTCCTCCCTGCTTCCACACAAGCGTTGCATGGCTGCCGTCCGCCACACCTGCTCTTCACCTCTCATCAACCGGGCACCCACCAGGTTACCACCCTCTTTTCCCAAATCAGTCAATTCGAACACAAGACTTGGCTCCCGTCATACACTCCAAGGGCTTAAGCAAAACTACATACCCCTACCCTGGGACCGATACAAACCCCCCTACCTCCCTAGGCGTTACCTACCCATTGATGCTCTTTGTCACTCCCTTCTTCCCTCCATACCCACTGTTGGGAACTTCCCACTTGCCTCTCCTCACCTGCTCCCTGCTGACAACCCCACTCCTTAACCGACAACCAGGATTTACCCCTTCCCCAAGAATTCCTGTAAGGCACTCCTTCTCAAGGACTGGACCCTCCAGGCTCCCCCTCCCCTCTACTACTGCTATGCACCTCGCCTGTCTCCCCACCCCTTCATGGGCCTGGAAAGGTTCGCAGCTGGTAGGATCCACAAAATGGGGTTTGGTAAAAGCTCCCTGGCCGCCCACACATCCTGGGACAACCCTGACCCCCTTACCCTCTGCCCCTACTGCGAGGAGGGGGAAGAGACCATAGTCCATGAAATCCTCCCATGTCCAGCCAAAGCCTATTTTCGCCTCCCACATCTCCCTGGCATTGGCAGCCAAGGCCCTGGCTGTCCACTCTGGTCCTCGGTGGACCTACTACAGGCCCTACGCGCCTACATTCTGGAATCTGCAACTGTATTCCCCCCTTAGATGCCGGCCAACGGGCCAACCTCACCTTAGGACAGCTTGGCTGTCCTCGGCCACTAACTTTTATTCCTTCATGTCGTTATGATTTTCCTTAATTTGTTGGGAATTTTGTTATTTTCTTTCCTTATTTGAAGAGCCTTCATTGTTGAAGCAGTGACGGTACCCTTACAACTGGGGGATAGGTTTTTGATATTTGTTTTGTTGGTTTGTTTGAGATTAACGTTTCGTTATTGCCATAGCTAGCACTGCATACAGGCTCATGTACGTTAACAGAGAATATATGTATTAAATAAAAAAAATAAAAAACAAAAAGCTATTTTCAACCCATTGACGTAGAGTTCAGTCAATATTACCCCTTGATAGTCCAATACGTTCTGCCAATTTTTCTAATGATTGTTATCTGTTATCAAGATGTCTATAGGCACTTAACCGGTTGCCGAGGGATAACATTCTCACTGCACTAGGCTGTGAGAGGTCGTGGAGAGCCAAAGGTGATCAGGAACGTCCAGGTGCTGTTACGGACAAACCACTCCCAAGAGGATTACATGACTTTTCAGGAGGAACTGCATGAATCTGAACCTCTACAGGCAATTAGCCCCCTGCGGCCCCGGCTTTGGCCCTGGGAGTCGACAGTGGCACGTTGTGCAGATACTCCTTTTCTAAGTATAAAGAGTAATTGGAACACATCTCTAAACCCTGTATACAGTGTTGCCGTCCGGCCCACCAGATACTGACCTCAGGGAATATGAGAGGCCTCTCTGGCTACCTCAGAGAAGTGGAAGGAAGTGATTCAGTCAAGAACCCGCAGAGTTACACCCAGTTGAAGGCAAGCAAGCCCCAGTAGTCCTAGATGGGTATGAATGCGTGATTGAAGTAGGCTACACGAATACACACGAGAAAACTGTGACGCCCCCATGATGCCTATAAGGTCAACACACCTTTCGGAACAAGTTGATAAGCAGAGGCAGTTAAGACGAGAAGCTATTGGCCCGATTGTGAACATTAGTCTTCCAGAAAGCTACCTGCAAAGCCAGATAAGACGGCACGAAGCAGACTCGGCAAACAACCAAGCTAGCCCCTAGGATGTGTAAGAAGTTATTGGTAAGTTCCAAAATGGGCGGCTATATCTTAACAGCCGAAAGAAGGTAGACAACTCCGACTAAGTCTGTCCACACCCTCAGAGAAGTCGGGAACTCTGATTATACCATTAGCAGTATGGGGGAAGAGAAAGTTTCAGGGTCAAAACAGGTTCGCTCACGGTTTAAGAGGCAAAGGTTGAGAAGAATATTCTTGTTTATATGTAAACAAGTTGTCGTTCGCGAACACTCAGATGCGGGATATAAATATCGAAGTGCCTCCCCAGCTTTAGCCATCAACAAGCCACGGAGAAGGGATTTTATCAATATCAAAAATCTTTATTCAAAAAATCTTTACTTACGAGGCTTCGTAGTCAATCTCCGTTTAGGAAAATGATTTAAGCCTAGTTCGATTCGCTTGCCCTTAGAATCGACTACCCTTATCAGTATATTGATATTTCTCCTAGTTACCAAGGCTCTTTACATGACTACTAGACACCTCCAAGTCATACATCAGGAATCACACTAGCTCAAAGCTGATTCCACCCTCCTCGACGAGCTGCTGTGCGAAACACGTCTCTCAAAATACATGTCCTCTTTCGATGAAATACTTGAAAACTCCTTGCCGGAGATTCAATCCAACAACCATCAGGAACCCTGCAGGTTTACCGATCCCTTACTCATCCTGTCCGAATCAGATTTCCAAGAAATCTACGAACACTTCTTCAGTCCCACCTTACTGTTGAAACCATTTCAAGACTACGATACTGAGGAAGAAGGAACCTCCAGTTCTTTCAGCTTTACCTCCCCCTCCTTTGGCCCATGTCTTTGGAGACTAAAGAAACATCCAGAGTGCCAATGACAACGAAATGGCACAACAATTGACAGTCGACACGGACTAAGCCATGTCTGACATAGAAGAAGTCTATCTGGTTGAGAGCGACCATGCACCTGGACGCTCCAGGTCACCTTTGTCACTCCATCACCTTTCACAGACAAGTGGAGTCAGAGAGTCAGCTCCAGGAACTCGATCAAGCATTCCCCGTCCCCCCGACCCAAGAAATCCTGCTATGGAAATATTAGGAGAACCCAAGGGACAGGTAATGAGCTACTTTGACTGTACGCTTCAGGAATCAGTTGATGTGCAATATCTGGCCTACTGTGAACTATCGGGTCTAGCTCTGGATCAGGCAATCCAACTCCAGCAGCATGCTCAACGGATAACCCGTGGGGAACAAATCATTGGCGTTGAGTTGAAACAAGTCAATTCGGGACTAGAAATGTTTGCAACTGAAACTGCAGCACTTCAAGATGCAACCACCACACAGTTGGAGGCATGGTTACGAGCGCAGGATGAACGGGCTACACACCATGAAGCGGTAAGTACTCAACGTCACTCAACATTGGGACAACAGGACAAGAGTCGCAGGATCGAGACCTCCAACTAGAATCGGCTTTGGCTAAGCAAAAAAGCAGAACTACTCCATAGACAAGTGGCCGTACAAAAAGAACCATAGCGGACCAGAGAGGAGTTACGAGGACTTCACCAGCGCCTCGAACAGGAGCGGGCAGAAAGGGAGGCCTATGAGGTATGGGAGAATGGCGGATTTGAGCAACTAAATCACATGTAGACATGGATGAATGAAACTTTGGTGCAACTACAAGTTGCGAGAAACCCACCAAGCGTGTGGGAAACAGTGGCACCACAGCCAGTGGAACATCCTGGCTGGGAAAAATGGACCACGGCCAATGGCAGAGAAGAGTTTCGGTTCATTCCCAGAAGAGATAAAGGAAAAGGAGTAGACCGAGCAGAAGGAAATGGGAATGGGTGAAAAAACTCACCACCGTCTCCACCAGCAAATGCCCATGCCCGTGGAGACGATGACCCCAGCTCGGAAGACCGAGGTGGCCCACTACGACGAGTCGGTAAACCATCACGAAAACCGTTTCTAGCTCATAACTTTGAATCTGAAGCAGACGCATGGGTCAAGCCAGTAGGGCAAGCACTGTCAAGGACCAACCGCTGGCAAGCGGATCCACCATTCAACTTTGAGAATAAACCTACTCAAGATGTGCGAGTATGGTTCTTAAATTGCGAGGACTTCTTTGGGTGAAACTAATGGCAATGGGAAAACGATGAAGAACACATCCACTATGCGTTAGGAAGAATGGATGGAACTGAGGTAGTCCCTTTCTCGGTAACTTATTGGAAGAAAATGACATGGGACCACGGATTCTCAAAACATGAGGGTGATGATTTTCGGATCACATTCCGTGCCGATGTTACAGAAAGATTCTCAATACTTGGTAAGGTTCAAAAAGCCTTAGCCGAGATGGAAAAGGTCCGGTATACAGTGTATATAGAGAAGTATCTCCTCACCATCGAAAACCACAACATCGAGACTGAAGTATCTGGTATCGCTTGGAGAACTATAATTCAGCGGCAACTCCCTCTTGAAGCAATGGGTACGCTATCACATAAAAATCATGACTTGGATAGCGTTTGGATAAAGGCAGTCCGCAGGGTTACTAAAGCGGAAGAATCATTCAAGGAACCCCAAGGGCTATTCACATAAAACGACCGTGGAAAAAGTCACTCCCAGACAAGAAAACGGGAGGAGGAATCAAAATCTAGCAAGACCACTGCTGGACATAACAAACAAAAAACCTATACAGCAGCTGAAAAAGCTGCCTACAAATTGAAAAAAATGTGGAAAAAGGGAAAAAAGCCCCCGCTGAAGGAAAGGTTGAGCATACAAATTGGATTGAAGCTGATAAAGGAATTTCTAAGGACAAAATTGAACGGCGAAAGCAAGTCAATCAATGCACCCGTTGCACGTTGGCCAACCATACTAGGAGGTTCTGCAGGAAACAGGCCCAGATATCGGTTATAGGGCAGAAACAGGGAAATTTCAAACACCAATATCGACGACCCCTGATAACAAAGGGGTAACCAGCACCAACGACTAGGGTGAACCTAGTCAACAAGCCCCGGATTCTGGAACTGGATGAAATCGATGAAACCTAAAAAGGTCTTTCAGGCACCGGCAGCGATGGCGACGCAGTACTCAGTTATGGACCCTTTACTGACACAGAAATCACCAAGCAGGCGCGACCTCTTCAAGGTCCTACTACCAGATATTCCTTGCTTCTCCGTGGGAAACTTAAAACCAAAGCGAGAATCACGAAAAGCAATTGAGACCTACGGGAGTATCAGAGAGCAGAGAATGACAGGCGAGCAAGAAGCGATTAACTTGGACAGAGGTTAGTGGTAGTCCGGGACTAATTCTGGGAACCTGAAACTGTAATAGAAGAAAGCAAAGCTCACATTTGATGTATATCGGACCTCAGTACGGAATACGGTCAACTAAACCCGGATCCTTATTAAGCACTAAATTCTTACAAGCGATTCAAGGAAGAGTGGAAAGAGCAGCGCTGACTAGGGACTTCTTAAGAATGACAAGGGGAAATCAGTATAGTCTGGATCATGAGAAGCCTTCAAGGAATGAAATATATAAGATGTGGCTGGACAACGGAATAGTTGGAGAAACCGAACAGGATTCCGGACATCTAGAAAAATGAATTGGGAAGAAAATCAGGAACTACGGCCACCTAGACTACATACTAAATGGAGGGGGGTAAATCAGTTCCAAACCTGGACTCAGGCTTGGTGGATAGGATAGGCACGATAGACTCATGGGGTAAATGAGGCGATGCGTGAAAAATCCCCTTAAAACCAGCTAAGGATATTATTTTGGCTCCAGTTAGGCAGGGCAAATGGCAGGTGTATGGGAAGCCTTCGGCATAGGGTAAAGACTGCTAGTAGTGGGCTGCCCAGTACACAAAAGACAGAGATTTCGGTTTGTCTGAGCAGGCTTAAATAGCTGAAACTGTCCGGCCATGGTAACAAACACCCAACGTTACCACAACAACGAAAATTTCATACAAAAGACCTTCACTGGCCCCTAGCGGCCCAAACAAAAGAAATAAACCAGCAGCACCCGCCCCGCCTTATAATGGATGCCCTGGAGGCAGGGCAACCAATGAAGCAAATGGAGAATGTATCCCGATTCGTGTTTTATTAGACTCAGGATCTAACATATTCCTAATATACCAAGAACTGGTTAATAAACATCGCCTACCATACCACACCCGCATAAATAGCTTGGACTTTTACACGTTTGAAGGAACCACAGCGGCAAAAGGGGGAAAACACTACACACATCCTATTCTCTTAGAGATCGGAAGCAATGCACACCGATCTCACATCGCTTGCGAAATTGCCAATGCTGGCAAATATGACCTTATCATCCTATTTGGATGGTGCCACAAAGAACATCCATAAGGCACATTTAGGATGTGCAAAAATGGACATTTAAAGACAAAAAAATGTCTAAGTCATGTTAAAGATGAAGGTATAGACCTGACATTTGAATGGGAAGAAACTGAGACATACGACCGTGAAGCATGATATATTGGAAGAATCGAAATAGCATCCACTCCAGAGTCAACGAAGATCCAGCAAATACCTATCGAAAACCATAAATTGAAGAGGGTATTTGCACCAGAAACGGCAGAGAAACTAGAGCAAAGAAGAACCTTTACCCATGCCATTGACTTGATACCCGGTGCGGTACGGACATGGGGCCTGATATATCCTATGTCAGCCTACCAGCTGGATTTGCTTAGCAAATACTTGCAGAAAATGCAGGATCAAGGGAAAATCGTGGTGAGCAAATCCCATGCTGGGGCTCCAATTTTATTTGACCCTAAACCTGCCGGTTCAATGAGGCTATGTGTGGACTACAGACAGTTGAATAAGCTAATGTTGGCCAACAAATATCCGATACACCTAATGAGCGAGCTACACGAACGGGTGGTTGGGGCCCAAATATTCACTAACCTCCAAATAAAAGATGGCTATCACCTCCAAAGAATAAAGGAACGAGATGAGTGGAAAACAGCATTCCGGACCCGATATGGCCACTTTGAATACAAAGTGTTGCCATTCGGGATGATATACGCGTCGGCCACTTTAGATGCCATCATGAATAAAATTCTTGGTGAATATTTAGATCATGGAGTGGTGGTCTATCTAGACAATATCCTAATTTACTCCAAGACAGAGAAAGAACACTTCGACCCAGTCAAGAAGGTACTCTCTCACTTGGAAGACTATGATCTAGTGGTATCGACTACCTAGTCACTTTTTTCACGTCAATACAGGGGAGCTTTTGGGTTATATTGTGGCAATTGATATAGTCATTATGAGTGAAAGAAAGGTAGAGAGTATAAACAATTAGAGGCACCAAGGTCGGTCAAGGAGGTGAAAAAATTCATTGGCTTTGCCAATTTTTACCGACGTTTCATTAAAGAATTCTCCAAAATCTGCAAAGCAATAAACGAAAGATTGACGGGCGACCCCAGGGGATTCAGCTGGGGGCCGAAACAAGACGGGGCCTTTGATGAACTTAAGCAAAGGTTCATCTCCGCCCCTGTACTCTGTCATTTCTACCCTGACAGAGAAACACTTCTGAAAACAGATGCTACTGATTTGGCGCTAGGCTTTGTTCTCTTACAGTTTAACGACAAAAAGCTACATCCAATGGCTTTCCACTCACGGAATCTGAGCCCAGTAGAGCGAAATTATGATATCCATGATAAGTAACTATTGGTGATCCTGGAAGTATTAAAAGAATGGAAACAGTACTTGGTTGGAACAGAAAAAACCTGGCACTGTCTACACTGATCACCAGAATCTACAGATCTTCCTCACAACTAAGGTAAGGAACCCACAGCAGATACGATTGGCTCAGCAACTGGCGAACTACAATTTCAAGATTGTCTACCGGCCAGGAAAAGGGTGGTAAAAGGCGGATGCAATAAGCCGATGGCCGGAGTGCCGTCCACAGGAGGGCGGTGCGTATAGCGAACAGTCAATATCAAGCCTTCTCACTTCTAAATCACACTGGTGCAGTGAAATGAGCCAGAAAGGGAGTAAAGAATAATTGGTACAGGGTTTACTGATACCTTGCGAATAAAATTGTTAACCACAAACGCACGAATGCCTACGAAATGGTCCCGACTAGCAGCTGGACATGAGCTGTACTCACTAGAGGACTTTATAATTCCGGCCAAAGGACAAAGGTTGGTTGAAACTGGAATTTCATAATATTACCAAACGGAATATACCAACGGTTGGCACCACGTAGTGGAATGGCCGCCAAATTTGGGATCAGCATTGGCGGAGGAGCAATCGACGGTGATTACACTGGAGAAGTCAAGGTTATCATAATGAACCAGGGAAACCAAGATTGCCAGGTTCGCAAAGGTGACCGAATGGTACAAATGATCATTGTGGACATACTCATAGTTGAAGTGATAGAGGTTGACGGACTAGCAGAAACTGCAAGGGTCAAAGGCGGATTTGGTCTCACGGATGTATCACCCAGACGATCAGTTGCAAGAAAGACCCTGGTAGTGGTCATATACTTAGAATCGGACCAGGCCAAAAATGAATTTCTTGATGAAATAGACCAGCTAGCAAGACAAGACAAAGGGATACTTCTAATGTCTAATGCTATAATATTGAAGGTCGATATTAGGAAATATGACCCGACATTATTAAAAACCATCAAAGAGGCAGGCCAGAACGAACAAGACTGGCAGGAACGCAAGTAAGAATTGGAAACATTAAACAATGAGGGAAAACCATTACCGAGTCACTGGGCAGTAACTGAAGGACTGATATACTATAAGAATCGGTTATACATTTCAGACAACGAACAGGTCCAGACAACTATTGCCAAAGGTTGCCATGACTATAAGGTAGCTGGACACTTGGGAGTGGAGAAGACTCTGGAAATTGTTACCAGAGACTTTTACAGGAGAAGGCTGAAAGGGTGCATAAATGACTACATACGGTTATGATATGAATGTTAACATAATAAATCCCCACAACATGCACGGCTCGGTCTGCGGCAGCCTCAAGAAGTCTCATTCGCAGCCAGACATCCATATCGACTGATTCATCACACAACTGCCAGAATCACTATGAAGAACACAAATTATGGTTGGCGTGGAACGGTTTACCAAGATGGCTCACTTCATAGGTCTGGAACGTGATGCAACTGCTAAAGAGGTTGCAATCGTATTCTTGAGGGAAGTCTGGAAGCTACAAGGACTTCCAGCGGAAATTATATCCGACATGGATGCAAAGTTCTCGGGAGAATTCTGAGAATCTATGCTAAACCTTAGTGATAAAACGAAAGATGTCAAATTCGTACCAACAGCAAACTGATAGATAAACGGAGTGAACCAACCAAGTACTGGAAGGATACCTCAGAAACTTTGTCATGTATGATCAAACCGACTGATGCCAGTTGTTAGCACTAACTGAGCATTCCTACAACAATTCGGTAACCAACACATATATCATGTTACCCTTCTACGCATATTATGGATTCCATCTACAAACAGAATGGATGAAGGAACGTGAAGCCCAAAATCCAGTCCCCCAGCTATACGCACACTGGATGCAAACAATACACCAACAGGCCAGAAAAGTGTTGGAACAAATATGGGAAAATATGCGCAAATATTATAACCGCAAGGCTCAACAGCAACCAGACATCAAGGTCGGGGACCTGCTTATCTTAAATGCAAAAAAGATACCCATCAAAGGACCCTCGAAGAAGCTTAGCCCAAAGCTATATGGCCCGTTTAAGGTATTGGAAAAAAGGTGAGAACATGCCTACACACTAGAAATATCACCAAGATGGAATATCCATCTAATATTTCATGTATCATTATTAGAACCCTATCGAACATCAAATCGACCAGCAAGGGAACAATCTCCCCGCAAGGCAGCAGAAATCGATGCAGATTTTGAATGGGAAATCGAAAGAATCATGAATAGGGAAATAATCTCTTATACACAGCGTGTGTGAGGTCCAAACTGACCGATGCGTGAGTTACGGTACTTTGTGAAGTGGACTGGTTGTTCCGAAGATGAAAAAACTTGTGAACCACCAAACCACTTAGAGCATGAATAGGAAGTGGTAGAGGCATTTCATAGGGAGAATCCGGATATGACAAAGCGGGGAGATGTTGAATGACAAGGAAAGGGTATTCCTAGTGTGGCCAAGGAAACACACTAGGTTTTTCACCCTACCAAGTCGAGTTCGACAGGGGACTTCAAAATTTCAGAATTGTTCAAGTTTGGGTTTTATTTTTAGTTTTATTGTTATTTTGATGTGGTACCTAAGAAGAGGGTAACCTTTTAAAAAGCGATTAGGGAGGAACCACACAGGTGGGAGCTCATGTTAGGTACAAACGACTACCAAGAGGATTACAAGACTTTTCATGAAGAACTGCATGAATCTGAACCTCTACAGGCAATTACCCCCCGGCATCACCCGCTATCGACCTGGGAGTCGACACTGGCACCTTGTGCAGTTGCTCGTCTACTAAGAAAAATGACTAATTGCAACACATCTCGTAAACCCTTATACCTCGTGGCCTTCCTTCCGACCGGATCCCATCCGAAGGGTATGTGAGATGGCCTCTCTGACTACGTCTGGGTGGTGGAATGAAGTGATTCCGTCAAGAACTCGAAGATCTACACCCACCCGAAGTTAAGAGAGCCCGGGTAGTCCTAGATGGGTATGAATGCGCTATTGAAGTAGGCTACTCTGATACACACTTAGAGTACGCAGACGCCCCCGTGATCCCTATAAGGTCAATGAAGCTTTCTGAACAAGTTGATATGGAGAGGCAGTAAAGACAAGATGGTATAGGCCCGATCGTGAACACTAGTCATCCTGAAAGCCAGCTGCAGAGCCGGATAAGACGGCATGAAGCATACTTGGCCTACAACCAAGCTGGCCCCTAGGAGTTCAAAGAAGTTATTGGTACGTTCCAAAATGGGCGGCCATATCTTGACAGCCGAAAGAAGGTTGACAACTCAGACTAAGTGGGTCCTAACCCTCAGACAAGTCGCGAGCTCTAATTATACCATTAGCTGTGTTAGGGAAGAGAAAGTTTCAAGGTCAAAACGGGTTTGCGGTTGGATTAAGAGATGAAGGGTGGGAAGAATATACCTGTTTATATGTAAACTAGTTGTAGTCTGCGAACACTCAGACGCAGGATATATATATCAAAGTGCCTCCCGAGCTTTAGCCATGATTAAGTAACGGAGAAGAGATCTTATCAATATCCTAAGTTTTTACTCTAAAATCGTTACCTACCAGCCTTCCTAGACAATCTCCGTTTACGAGGAAAAGATTTAAGCCTAGTTCAATTCGCTTGCCCTTAGAATTAACTACCCTTAACAGGTACATGGTCGCTTCCCACAGGAGATACTTCTTTGATATCAGACATTGCCTTGTCTGTAACCAACATTAGTTGCCGACAGGACTTTAGTGGAGGGGAGTGGATGTCTCCTGAATCCCCACACAGAGGGTGTAAAGAATATGTATGTGGATTAAGAACTGGAAGTTCCACTTTCTTCGCTATTGTGGTCCACAAGCGGGTGCCACCGAAGGATTTCCTATGACGTTCTTTATAGATTCATGAGATATCTTGTAGTGCCAGGATGTATATAAGGTTGGTGAACTTGTTGGGTTGGTCAGGGAATGCTAAGAATTAGATCCCTGGAAGGGCGTCGTATAGGATGTTTTCGATAAAGGAGATAGAGGTTTGTAGAGGAGGTTCTAGAATAGCCTCGTCGAGGAGGCTGGAATCAGCTAAGAGCTTGCGTTATTTCAATGTTTTGACTTTAAGGTAACCTATGATAATGTATTGAGCTATAGTAACAAGGAGATATATCAATATACTCCTAAGGGTAGTTAATTCTAAGGGCAAGGGATTCGATCTAGGGTTAAGAGCTATTTCGTAAAGGGAGATTCTCTAGCAAGGCACTTAGGTCAAAGATTCTGAGTAAAACCTATAGTCTTAATAAGATCTCTGCCCCATTACTTGATGATGTCTAAAGCTCGAAAGGCACTACAATATTTATATCACATGTCTAAGTATTTACAGACTACTTCTAACTTCTATATTTTAATATACTTCTAACTATTTCCTTCCTTCAATCATAAATTCGCGAACCGTTTGACACTGAGAATATTGTTACCTCAGCAGCTTATCGACATGTCAGAGCTCCTTTATTTCCAGCTAGTATGAACCATTAGTCGTTCGGAGATGTTCTTTCATGTTTTGCTACTTAAATCTAGTTAGTCCATCGTGGATTTTACCAATAGTTTCTTAGAACTCCAAATTGCCAAGTTGGCTGGTGATGTATTTAGATCCTACATGCTTTCCCCGTGTCTTGCAAATGGCTTTGAGGATGACCTAAAACTTACAATCGGTCTATGACCTCTTTGTATTCCTATCCCTCCCCTTATCAACCTGTTCCTATAGGTTCTGAGACCAAGATAGGTATGTTTTCAGGCTCTGAGTAGGTTCTCATGTTTCTCCAGGAGCCCACTCATTATATTCTCATTTTTGCTTAGAGTCTCCGGTCACCTGCGGTCAATTCCAGCAAAGGCAGCACAGAATGAGCCATAACGCTTCATACATATATTCTATGCACTTGACTTAAGTTCTATTGGATTATGACAGTCTCCTTCCTCATAAACTCTGCCTACAGCATATTGACAGACGGACGGCAACGACATATATGCTATTACAAGCAGGGCTCCAAACTTTGGTTTTCTGGTTTAGGGACACTGTTTACTGTAGGTGCCGCAGGTGACGTGCGAGCCCAACATCCGCGGCCAGAGGGTTATGAGTACTATCTCAGCCTAATTTTCATATGTATTCTGTGCTTGTTTCTAGTACCTTGTACCCATGTGCCTAACAGATTCTACTATTACTACTGATTTGATGTTGCTTATTACTTATTTGGAAATTATACGTGATAAGTACTACTATTTGGTTGTCCCTTCATACTTGATTATGACTTCCTAACTGGTTATTCTCTCCTTGTTTCCATGATCTTTACCCCCTTCTTGATTCTACCCATTTGGGTATCACTTCCTCCTGCTCTATGTACGGCATTTTTATACTATTAGTGATTTCTTGTTTGTTCTTATTTAGATTCCATTACTTCTGATTTTAGCTCCATCCTGTGGCTTTTAACTCTCTGTTTTCATAATATGGATACCTTATAGTGCTGCCTCTAGTAGCAGGTATGTTACAGGATATTGGCACTTTTGTTAAGTTTTCCTAGGTAGAATCTTATATATTTAAAGAGCCTGCAATCCAATAAGGATTCAGACCCTCTGGCATCACAGGACTATTATCTTTAATACTACAAGTAGAACAGTAACTCTATTAGTTCCATCCCTTTTACCTGGTCTATTGAAGTCCTATCCTTTGACGCTTCTCCCCCTATCCTATTACTGTCTTCAGAGTCCCTTTGGGAATCTCAAGATACTTGGGAGTAGGTTATATAGTTTGACCTAAACTCCAGTATACCTTAGATCTTCAGTAGAAGACTGATTACCCTTTGCCTACGTTGACCTTGAAGTACTAGAACACCTCTCTGTTTCTAAGAGTGTGTTGAGCAGGCTCGTGGCAAGACCAGCTTACCGTACCTAGCAACCATTTCCCTTATGTGAGATAGCAGAAGGCATATCACTAGAGGCTCAGCAGTATCCTACTCAGGACCCCAATGTCACGTGTCAGTACCCGCAGCCCCACCCTCCTCTTGGGATACAGAACTATTTTCAGTAGATAGCAGCAGCAGTGAATAAGAGGACCAAGATCAAGCATAGGACAAAGCCCAAGACTAAGCTCCAACCCAAGACCAGACCCAAGAACAAGTCCAATCCAAGAAAGAATCAAGCTCTAAATCAGAATCAGATTCCAGTCAGGTGGGCACTGCAGGACCAGCACTCCCAGCTTCACCACATTCACTACCTAGTCTACAAATAGAACCAAGAGAACCAACCCCGGCACTAGATGATTTATCAAGTCCACTAAGACCATCTAGTCAACCTAGTCCACCAAGCAATACAAGCCGTACACCAATTGCCTTGTCTATCCCTCCAGAAGGAAATAATCTTCCTAAATGGCCACAACTATTTACATTCACACGCGGAGGAAAGGATTGAGACCCATTGAGAATGAACTTATGGTTCAATAAAGTCCATCGAAACATCAACAGCTTTGGCATAACTGACATATCCCCTGAAGCCCTGCAATACTATATAGCCTATTGCAGACAAAAAGCCCTCAATCGCTTCAACCAATATGAAGCATCCTAAGGTGATTACACAGTTGATGGATGCAAACAGAAATTCTAGGCCTCCTTCCTTCCTTCCACATCTACTGGTACCATCTATGAAGAGTGGCTTCAAGTCATTTAAACTAACAGCAGAAAAAGGGCACCTATTACCGATACTGTAATCCGACTTGATACCTTGACAGATAGTCTCCTGCCAGGCACAATTTCAGACTATTCAGCAAAGCAGAGACCCCTTGATGCCATGGATATCAAGCTCAAGTGAGAAGTGAAGTAACACATCATTTTAGACAACACCTTTGACCAACTTGTAGAGATAGTGCAAAACCGATTTGCAATTGTCTACTCAACAGGACTCAATTGAAATCAGAATCATCAATGAAATACAATATCTAATACAGTTTGCAAACAACAACCCATGCGCACCAAGCACAGTATTGAGCAAAATCAACAAAAGTTCCCAAACAATACCACACAGCATTGCTGAATTTCACAGGCTGAGAAAGACTAGCACACTAAAGCCAATAAGTTTTACTATTCTGGAAAATATAGACAATACTCCGATAACTACTTTTAAAAGAAAAAGCATAGCAGCACCCAGCAGCGTGGTAGTAGAGGCCCTTGCGGATTTAGGAGACCCAGAATGTCTGCAGAAAATACCACACCCAGGCAGATCATTCCCATACAAAGGAATCAGTCACAGTTACCTCAAACTATGCAGGGCCTAGTGGAACTCACTTACAAGCCACGAATCATACATCACAGTTAATGGCGACAAAGCTAATGTTCAAATCGATATAAAACCGATAGGAGTTAACTTGATATCAGCAATGTTTGTCACTACCGACCAAATCCCTAATAGAGACCTCGAGACTTATATTACCCTGAAGGTCGTATTTTAAAGATTGCACTTAGTAAACAACGATGTTGCATAGCCTGTGAGACAGATTGACAAGGATATAGCTGTATCTTTGTAGCCCTAGTCTGTTCCCTGGACCACTATGATATCTTCTGTGGGATGCCTTACCTTACTAGATACCATGCTGTAATAGATTGCACAAAATCTATTATGAACTTCCCTGACAAAGGAATTACCTAAACCTCTAAGAAAGCAACTCATGCATGATTTTCAGCGATGAATGAACCAGGTGCCACTAACTTCATTTCGCAGTTCCCTACAGTATGCTGTGGTAAGAAGACTGCGGAATTACCACCCTTAAGAGATTTCAACCACTATCTCCAGCTGTGATACATAATTCCTTACCATAATATGAGATTCTGTCATTTCCGGACAAGATCATGCCAGCATACAGAGCATTTCTTGAAGACTGGAAAGCAAATGAAATCATTTACTCAAGCAAAGAACAATGTCCAGTCAACATATTCCCAAAATTGAAACCTAATGGCGAAATGAAACTGCTTGCAATCTGTCTGTCACGGAATGATGTTTCTATCAAGGACCATGGAGAGATTCCCAACCATGCCTTGATACTCACAACTGTTGCCAGAGGCAAGTTCATATCCACTATAGGCCTAGCAACTTGGTACTTCCCAATTTGAGTTCTCCATAGCGATGAGAAATAAAACACCATCAAGAGACCCTTTGGGTGCTTTGCATTCAGAGTCATGCCCCAAGGAGATGCCAAGGCCCTGGCTACAGCTATGAGAGTTATAGAGTTTCTCCTAGATGGATTTATTGGAAAATTCATTAGGCATACATGGATGATATTACCATCTACTCAGATACATTTGAGGACCATATGTCGCACATTAGATAGGTCCTAGGAAGACTGAAGCTGCACCATATCAAACGATAGCCAGCTAAGTCCAAATGCTTTGCCACCAAGCTCTCACTCCTAAGACATATTAGTGATGAGAGAGGAATTCATCCATACTCTGAAAAAATTCTCTCCACCCAAGACTTGCCCATACCAAAATATAATAAAGATGTTCAGACTATTATAGGAGTTGTGATATATCATTGACAATGCCTCTCACACCATGCCTCTACCAGTCTCCCCCTCTCGGACCTAATTTCCCAAGAAGTGTTTGAATAGCGAACTCTGTATAATGAAGCTTCCAACAGCTTAAGTGCCTAGCCAAGGACACAATTCCGGTCTACCCTATCTCATATGAGACATCAACTTATTTAATATACCTCATTATTGATGCTTCTAAGGTAGGATCAGGTGCATGGGTTGGCTAAGGGCTCTCCCGTGAGAAAGCATACCCTGCTGTATTCCACAACAGAAAGTTTACAATAGGTTAGCAGCACTACCCTGTCCATGAATTGGAACTTTTGGTGATTGTGGATGCCATTCTGGCATTCCATCCGTTTCTAGATGGCACCAGGTCCACTGTTGTATGTGACAAAAAGGCACTATACCTTTTCCTAAAACATACTGGCCTCCCTTACTACCAGACAAGATGGCACATGTTCCTGAAATCTTATCATTTCGATATCATACACACACCTGGCCTAGATAATGTCCTTGCCGATGCACTATCAAGGATCTCTGAAGACACCCCAGCTGAAGTAAACTATATACTAGAATCTCTTATTAAGAAGTGGCCTTAAAAGACCCCCGCCTCCTGCATGAATAGTGTATGAAGATACTACATCAACATCACCGTTACTCCAGACCCCTCTTGTGATTTCACTCTACAAGCACCTTTACACAATATTACTCCAGACCACAACTCCATATGCAACTTACATGATGGAACCGGCTCAAATCCCTCCTACTTCAAACAACCGTGTCACCACCCAGATTCTGTTGAATAAGCCATGGATAAAGTAGTAGATACCCTCTAGCCTGTACCCATTACCATTTAAGGTTGTTAAATTGTTGAGACCTCCTCACATCTTAGCAACCCTCAAGATCTATCTCAAGCCACCGTATATATTAACCAAGCAAAAGCTCCACTGTCAGGTCTTGCAGCGATAATTTACAATACTGCAAGAGATCTGGGCTAACAACTGCATCCAGAGGTTATCACCCACTGGATCAAATGAATCCATAATTCTATCTCCCAACTGGAATCCCTTGCTGTCACCATCTACGTAAATATCGCCCAAAACAGTTGACCTACTGAACCTCAACCTACACCACGAATGTTCCTCCTCGACCTCAAGTCACTGAACTGGACTAATTTCTTGAATCTGCTAAACTCTGAGCCATGAACTGGATTCCTTGTGTCTGGTACACATGCCCAACATATATAAATAGAAAAAATAGAGGATAGTTGCCCTAAGGATCTTGCGATATTCCAGTATCCTTGCTGTTAAGGGTGGTCGATTCTAAAGGTAAGCAAAAGGAACTAGGCTTGTATCTTTTTTCTTAAATGGAGATTGTCTATGAAGGCTCATAGGTAAAAGATTCTCAGTAAAACTTATAATATTGATAAGATCTCTTGTGCATTGCTTGATATTATCTAAAGCTCGGAAGGTACTTCGATATTTATTTCACGTATCTGAGTATTCATAGAATACTTCAAACTTCTCTATTTTAATATACTTTCAATTGTTTCCGTCCTTCAATCCTAGGTACGAGAACTGTTTGAGCTAGAGAATATAGTTACCCACGCAGTGTATCAACCACAGCAAAGCTCCCTTATTTCCTAATTGTGTAAAGTATATCTAGGTCGGAGATGTCGTTCCATGTTCTGCCGCTTAAACTTAGGTAATCAATTGTAGAATTTGCCAATAGTTTCGAGAACTCAAAGTGGCCAACTTGGCGGGTAACCTATCAAGATACTACCGGCTTTCTAGGTGTCTTGCAGATGGCTCTTAGGAGGACTTAAGACTTACACTCGGTTCAATACTGTATCGTATTGTCATGCCTCTCCCTGTCAACCTGTTCTGATATGTCCTTTGCCCAAGATAGGAATGTTTTCACGGCCTGAGTATGTTCTCATGTGTCTCCATGAGCCCTCAAATTATTTTATCATTTTTGTAAGGAGCGTCCTGTCACCTGCAGTACATTCCCGTTAAGCTTGAACAGAATGGGCTGTAACCCGGCTGATACGGACACTGTGCACTAGATTCCAATTGTGTTGGTCGTTCGGGTCACGCTCTTCATAAAGACATCTTACAGTATCCAGTCGTACTGATGGCGACTAGATATATGGTATTACAACTGGGACACCAGTTTTCTGTTTACTAGTGAGGGACACTTTTTACCGTTTGCGCCGCGGGTAACATGCAGGCCATATAAGGCGGCCGGAGGGGTTGATTAGTATCACAGCCCAATTTTCCTATGAATTCAGTACTGGATTCCAGTGCCTTGTACCCATGTGCCTCCGACAAGCTCACTCCCCCAAACGGTCATCTCGAATTGCATATCCTAATAGTTACCCTCTCTTATCATATCAATTAAAATAAACATATAAACTAAAAAATACTAATACATGTTTATTTTTGAACTCGACTTAGTAGAGTAAAAAACCAAACATGCTAGCCTGTCCATGCATAGGAAAACCTTGTTCTTGTCATTCAATATCTGTCTGTTTGCCATATCCGCATTCTCACTAAGAACTACCTCTACCACTTCCTGTGCATCTTCCAAATACTCTGGTGGCACAGTGATGTTTTCATCCTCTAAACACCCAGTCCACTTCACAAAGCGGCGTAACTCTTGAATTTGCCTGTTACCTCCTTCCATCAACCTTGTACAAAAGATTATTTGACCCATTATAATTCTTTAAATCTCTCATTCCAGATCTGAATCGCTTTCTGCTAGCTTGTGGCGAGGTTGTTCCCTCGCTGGTCTATAGGATGTCCAATAGTGTTCCAACAAGGATTCAGGAAATATTGCATAGATCTTCGATCGGGGAAATTTTCTGGTTTGTAGATGCGTTCTCCCCTTTTTTCCAATACCTTAAACGGGCCCTAATGCTTTGGATTAAGCTTCTTTGGAGGTCATTTAAAGTGGATGTTTTTTGCATTTAGCATCACCTGGGCCTGATTTTGATGTCAGGTTGATGATTCACCTTACGGTCATAATTATAGCGCATATTTTCCCATGTTTGTTCTAATGCTTCTCTACCCTTTAGATGTATTGTTTGCATCTAGTGTGCGTATAACTGGGCACCTGGATTAGGGGCTTTTCATTGCTTCATCTTTTCTGTTTGTGGATGGAACCCATACTTGGCGTAAAATAGTCACATGCTATCAGCATTGTTATTGAGTTATTGTATGCATGTACGGCTATTGGTAACAACTGGTACCACTCTGTTGGATCATAATAGACAAGGTTCCTGAGGTATCCTTCCAACACTTGGTTGGTCCTCTCCATTTGTCGATCAGTTTGCGCGTGGTACACAGTTGACCTCATTCATTTTATCCCCCAGCTTTGACATTGGGATTCCCAGAATTCTCTTTAGAACTTTGTATCCATGTAGGAAATGATTTTGGCTCAAAGTCTATGTAGCTTCCAGGCTTCCCTCAAGAATATGTTTGCAACATCCTTAGCAGTTGCATTATTTTCCAGACCTATGCAATGTGCCATATTTGAAAACCGATCTATGACTATGATAATTGGAGTTCTTTCATGTGACTGTGGTAGTTGTCTGATGAAGTCATTTGATATGGATGGCCAAGCAGTGAACGGAACCTATAGGGGCTGCAGTAGACCTAACGGCGCATGTCGTGGGCATTTGTTATATTGACATTCATCACATGACAGTATGTAGTCACTGATCCATCCTGTCAGTCCTTTCCTGTTAAAGTCCCAGGTAAATATTTCCAGAGTCTTTTCCTATACAAGGTGTCAAGCTACCTTGGAGTCGTGGCAACCTTTGACTATAGTTGTCTGCAGCTGTTTGTTTTCAGGAATGTACAAGCGATTCTTATAGTAGATGTGTCCGTCTGTTATCATCTAGTGACTTGCAAGTGGTTTGCTCTTGTTTGTTAATGTTACCAAATACTTTTTGTGTTCCTGCTACTCTTGATAGTTCTGGCCTGCCTCTTCAATGGTTATTAATAATGTCTGGTCGTATTTCCTAATATCGACTTTGGACATTATTGCATTAGACATTAGGACTATCCGCTTGTCTAATCTTGCTTGGTTGTCCATTTCATCAAGAAACTCATATTCAGTGTGGTCTGCTTGTAAGTATCCAGCCACTACCTGGGTCTTTGTTGCAGTTGATCATCTTGGTGATACATCAGTAATTCCAAATCCAACTTTGCCTCTTACAGTGTCTGCAAGTCCATCAACTTCTATCGCCTCAGCTGTGAGTATGTTCACAATGATCATTTATGCCATTCGGTCGCCTATGCGAACCTGGCAATCTTGATTCCCATAGTTCATTATGATATCCTTGACTTTCATGTTAGAGTCAGTGTCGATTACTCCACCACCAATGCTGATCCGGTATTTAGCTGTCATTCCTCTTGGCAGTACTAAGCATGCATATGTTCCCATTGGTAATACAGCTGCTTTTCCACTCTCTACCCGCCATTGTCCTTTGGCTGAGATTATAAAATCCACTAGTACATACAGATCATGTCCGCCTGCTAGTTGGGACCCTGTCATAGACATTCGTGCCTTTGGGGATAGCAATTTTATTTGCAAGGAACCTGTAGTTTCTGTGCCAGTTAATTTGACTTCCCTGTCTGCTTGGTTTCAATACACCAGACTCATTTGGAGGAGTGACAGCTTGAGTATAGACTTTTCGCTATGCGCAGCTCCCTCAGAAGTACTGGACTCTGGCAATCGGCTTAATCCACTAGGCTTTCCCACTCAGTTTCCTGGTTGATAGACAATTTTGAAAACGTAATTTGCTAGGTGTTGGGCCCATCGTATCTGTCGCAGATTCAATACCTCGGTATTAAGTAAATTTTGTAGATTCTGATGGTCAGGATAAACAGTCACTGGTTTTTCTAATCACACTAGGTACTGTTTCTATTCTTTGAATCCTTTGACATTCGGTAATGGTTCCTTATAATGGATCTCATAATTTCGCTCCACTGGGCGCAGTTTTTATTTATGGAAAGCATCTAGATGTATCTTTTAGTCCTTAAACTGTGTGAGGACATATCCTAGAGGAAAATCGCTAGCATTAGTTTCCACGATGATTTCTCTGTCTGGGTAAAAGTTGACCGAGTATTGGGGCTGTTATGAATCTTGGTTTAAGTTCCTCGAATGCCACATCTTGTTCCAGACCCCAGCTACATTTTCTGGAGTCCCCCTTCAACGTTTCGGTAATTGGTTTGCAAATTGTGAAGAAACCCTTAATGAAACAATGGTAAAAATTGGAAAGCCAATCAATGTTTGCACCTCTTTCACAGACCTTGGTTCCTTCCAATTCTTGAAGCTTTCAACTTTTCATTCACTCATGGTGACATTATCTATTGCAACAATATAACCCAAAAGCTCTCTTGTCTTTACGTGTAATACCAACTTGGTAGTTGATACAGGTAGATCATATTCTTCTACGCGAGAAAGGACTTTCTTGAGTAAGTTAATGTTTTCCTTTTCTGTTTTGGAGTAAATTAGGATATCGTCAAGGTATACCACCACCCCATAGTCGTAAAGTTCTCAAAGAATTTGTTCATCATGGCTTAGAAGGTGGCCTGCGCGTTCACCAGCCCGAACTGCATTACTTGGTATTCAAAGTGGCCATATCCTGTACGTAATGCTATTTGCCACTCATCTACTTCCTTGATTCTCAGGAGGTGATAACCATCTTTCAGCTCTTGTTTAGTAAATATTAGTGTCTCAGCAAGCTGATTCCAGAGTTCGCTCATGTGTGGTAACCGATATTTATTCACCACTATGAGTATATTCAACTGTCGATAATCCACACATAGTCTCCTTGGCCTATCCCGTTTAGGAACAAATGAAATTGGGGCTCCTTAAGGAGATTTGCTTTCTACGATTTTCCCTTAACCCTGTATTTTCTTCAGGTCTTTGCTTAGCAAGTTTAGGTGGTGGGCAGACATTGGATAAATTGGTCCTGGTGGAGGTATTACCCTAGGTATTATGTCAATTGCGTGGTCAAAGGTTCTTCTTCCCCCTAGTTTTTCTGCTGTTTCAGGGTCAAAAACCCTTAGGAATTCATTGTCTTCCTCCAGTATTTAAATGAACTAAGTCGTATCTGGTAGTGTAGAAGATGCTTCCTCGAAGGTATAAATGTCCAAGCTATGTATTCGTGTGTTGTACTGTAACTGATGTTTATTAACCAGTTCTTGGTTAATTAGGAATATATTTGATCTATTGTCTGATAGCACCCGAATTTGGATCCATTCTCCAATGGCTTCAATGGTCGCTTTTCCCTTCTGGGCATGAATAATAAAGTTGGTCTGGAGCTCCAGTTCTATTTCTTTTATTTTATCCTCTTGGGGCCTGTGCGCATCTCTTGTAAATCATATTTGTTATTGTGGCAACTAGGGTGTTTGTTACCATGCCCGCACGGTTTCAGCTATTGTAACCTCCTTACACAAACTAGAATCTTTGTCTTTGGTGTACTAGGCAGCCCACTACCAGTAGTATTTACCCCTTGCTGAAGGGTTCCCATACACTTTTATTTGCCCTGGCACCTGCCTTTGCCTAACTGGAGCCAGACTTGTATAATTTGGTGGTAAGCAGCTTTCAAGTTCTTATACGCTCCGTGCCAATTACTTTCCTCTCGCTTGAAAATATTACAGCATTCGGCCGCATAAAACTACAGTGATTTGTTTGGCAACCATCTCTACACACCATATTACGCTTTTCCCTTAGGCTTCACCTATAAGCGACCCCACACTTCCCCTGAGTCATCCCCCCAAAGGGATGGCTCACAACACCAGAAGGGCCTCGTGACCCCAATCCCGCACCTCAGACCCTGGCAACCCCTACGGAGAGCGCCCTAGCTGTACTGCCCCCTGTGGTCCATCAGCAGAGATGTCTGGCCTGGCCTCGTCATTCGCTTCTCTTTCACCCAGTCCCCTTGAACCTAATCCCCCACTCCTCAGGCAACTATATGATGAGCTTAGGTCCTCTATGGACACAAACCCTGACCTCTTCCCACGTTTCTGGGACTCAAATCTCCAGGACCTCTATGCTGGTGAGGCTGTACTCATTCCCTTCCTCTGCAAGCTGATCAGAGGCATTGGCGCTATCGGCACCCACCGGGAATGCCGGGAGGCTACTAACATCTGAAACGCAGCCTGTACCCCCACTATCCCCACCCTTCCCTTCGCCAACTTGGAGGCCTCGGTCAGAGACCTTGCTGCCAGGGTCACTGGAGTCACCACCTCCCGCCTGTTAGGCACATAACTCCCACATGGGCCCAGAGGAGCAGTTTGAGAGCTCTGGGCTTGAGACTCCACAGACTAATACCCACCTCCGGCCCCGACGTTAGCCCCGGACGACAGCACTGGCGCCTTGTGCAGTTGCTCACAATCATAGAAAGAAGAAAT
>QFET01021437.1:0-16774 GCA_003316355.1 Tuber calosporum | reverse complement strand
AAAAAAAAAAAAAAAAAAAAAAAACTCGTCTAAAATTCGCTTAGTATACCAAAAGGATTTGGTTCGGAGCTGCGAGTTTGTACCTCAGAAAGTGAAAGTGAAAAATCCCTATACCGATCATTGAAACCTTTTCTCGACATTTCGCTCCACCAGTCTGGGGCTTGGCCTTGACTCCGACTAAGCCTGGCAGGCGCGCTTGAGTGGATTCTGGGGAGCCACCTTGCATGCCCCGGTGAGTGCCTTTTGTTAGGAATGTTGGGAAACTCACTACCGGTTCTCAAGTACCGTAGCCCGCCCATCTGAATACCCTTTTGGACTTAGACCCGCGTCTTTGGTGTTATCTTTCGGAGCGTGATGGATGGAGCATTGCTTGAACTAATTTATTCACTCGTGTTTCTTTTTTTTCTTTCAGTTTGGTTTTAATTTTTTTTTTTTTTTTTTTGCCTTTCTTTGCTTTTTGCTCCTCCAAGCTTATCAACTTTGAGTATAGTAGTTTTACTCTTCATAATATACCTACCGCAATAGAGGCTAGTACCATAAAGACCTTAAGGATCACTCAAGTTACCCTGAATCGTATTTTCTCCAGTATCCGTTGTTACTACTGTTCACAGCTTCCCGCGTAGCATTGTGTTTCCATGTCCACTCCCCCCCGTAGCACCAGACTTGTCGCGATTGGTATCACCATCGGAGCCCTGTGTCATAAGTTAAGGGGAGTGGCCTTTTGCGTGTGGGGAACCTATCAAATTCTGGAGGAACTCCTGAGTGACATATCTTATAGGAACGACCACAGAAAATAACAGTCAAGAGTATTCGGATTTCCTCTAGGAGAGATGCCGAAAGTATACTGGATTGCTCGCATATAACCTGTTGCATGTAGGTGTGTAGCTCTTGCTGTGCATTCCTCCGCAAATGATCTTTTCTCCCTCCTCTATTTCCACCTTATTTTTGTTTTTGAAAACGTGATGGTTGTCGTTATGCGCCCCATCGAGAATGGTGACGCTGAACCATCAAAACTCCTACCTCCGTTTCGCTGCATTGAGAACCCAATTTGAAGGTCTTGCGAAAACACGCGGAGGCATCGGGATTGCCGTTTGTTCAGTATCAGCCATTATCCGACAGGAACGCGGCTTTTACTAGTCTAGGCGCTCGTCGCGAAATGTTTCCCTCATTTCGTCAATAAGTCTCGCATACAGTCGGCACGGACTCGGCATATGGTGGTTCGTCCCATATCCCTCCTGCGCCGTCTGTTGTAGAGCTGAATGCCAGTTTGAAATTCCCCGAACCGGCAGTCCGAGCATCAGCGATTACAATGTTTCAAGGAAGCCTTGCGGCTGGAATTTTGGATCACTGCCGATCAATCGACGACCGGAAGATCTGCGACACGATATGGCAGGAAAAAATAAAGCCTTACAGCAGCAAGTCTCCTCAAGAAGGTGAAAAATGTTTGGTCAGGAATTTCGGGTTTTCGATTTTCTAGAGTCTCATCACCACTCTACCCATTCTGTCAGTCGGTCGTATTGCTGAAAGTGGCAGATGAAATCCGGCCCCCCGATCGTATGCTGCGTGTCAAGAAAGACAGAAGTTCTAAACATCCCTATGCGGTCTGATCTCCCAATTTTCGTGCGAATATCTGCATCGATCTACACAATGGAGCAGTACACCCGCACCGCAGCTCCATTTAGTATACCAGAGCTCCGTCTTCTACGGCATATCCGGACTTCTCCTGTCTGTTCTGGGTAGCGATTTAGTCTCGGATGCGAGAGCTGATCCTGCGAAGGTTGGCATGAGACATCACTCGAAGATTGTGATAGAACGGGGCAGTCAACACTGCTGTCCGACAAGGAATCACAGAAGCCTAAATAACCTCTGCTGATATCGGCAGTTGGAGCAAATCGTGTTATCTATAACATCACAGGAGCGGGTGCGATGGCGGAATGCATCCTCATTGCTTCGTTGTCGGGCTAAATGCGATTTGACCCAAATAACGAACGCTCTTGACTTCCGTAGGAACATGCGCCCATATTTACATCCACTAGTGGACAAGAGATTAACCGAGAAGAGTAACAAATATCGTACCCATCGATAACGAGAAAAAGCGGGACAGCGCAGCGCCGAATATCACCCCTGCAATAAACTAATTCTCCGAACAAGCAAGCGGACCCCCGCCTTTCCATAAACCCACCACCACCCCACCACCGCGGCCGCAGCTGCAGCCAAGAAGCCGACTTGAGTATGTGCCTTCGTCTAAACTAGCCAAAAGTATCACAAATCCTCTTGTCTGGTGAGTTCAAAGGGTTTCCGAAATCCAAAACCCCAGAGGCCTTATATTCGGTCACAAATTCTTTCCCTCCTAAAACCAAGAGAGAGAAAGGAGTTAATAATTGCGCTTAACGGTAGATACCATTCTCGTAGGATTCCAGAGGCCCCAAGTCCAAGACCCAATCTATGCCGTTCCGAATCGCAGCAAGGGCGCATATACCAAGGCATGTGGTGTGAGAAACTACAGTATCAGAGTGTGATGGCCTTTAGCCACTTCAGGGGTAGGTGGGTACCTAAAATCAAGCTTCAGATTAATGAAATTTTAAACATTTTTTTCTAGTATACTCATGGTGCTAGCTGGACAGGAATTCCTGATAGCCGGCTTCACTGCCGATCACTCGATCACGGATCATCTTCCAAGCACGTAATATCTTCCGAAGAGCTTTCTAAAATCCGGAACTGTGCCGCAGCGTCTGTCCTCTTGGGGGTGTGGCGCCAGTAGTTAGTTTTTCGGGGTGTCGCAGTTTTTTTTCTTGGTATGATAGCTGTCATTTTGGCTGATAAATGTGGAGTCATTGCGGTAGAATAGCTCTGTCAGAGCATATCCGATTAGAATAGAAGTTCTTGGAGGTTTCAATGGGGACTTGAAATTGGGAATCACAAATTTTTGCTGTAGGATGTATAGTAGTAACAAGCTGCCGGCGGTAGAGATAGGCCAGATTCCTGTTCACTTCCGTAAGGGGCTGGAATAATTAAACCCCAGGGTACAGGGTTGGAGTTTCCTCCCCGAGTAAAGGTCCAGTTTGTTCCTTTCCCTTCATCTACCTTAGCGGAGGCCCGAAAGCCAGCTTCCTCCAGAGCGGTCCCCCTTTTACTCAAAGATGAAAATACCGGGGGTCTTGGCTAGAGGCTTACAATTCTCACTCTCACCGCGCGCGCCCGCCTGCGGGCATAATATGAGTTTGGTTGTACTATTTCTCAGTAGTGTTTAGGACAAAATAGAGTAGTTTGAATGCATCAAATCAAATGCTAGCGCACAGCGGCAGGGGGGATGTTTGTCAAACGTGATTACAATTTGAAACTGCGATTTGCAGCCAAATCATTATTTCAAATCAGAGTATTTGGCTACGTAAATTCAAAATTAATCATGATTTGGAAACATGATTTGATTTGGGGTTTGATTTTGTAATTTGAATAATCTGTATTCAGGGCTCTGGAGATATTAAAGAAATTAGTAGGATACAAAACCAAAACCAAATTAGAATATAAGTTAGTATAGAGTGGCGGCAGCTATTACTACCCATAAACTATTTATTGAGTTTTAATGAATTCGTTAAATCTCTACTAATTTCTATAAAAAAACATGTGTTAAAATAAAATCTATCACACTAACAAAAAAAAATTAAATGTTAAGTTGGTTAAATCAGAACTCTAATCAGGGTCAAGTCATAAGGTGTTTATAAAGCTGTGATTTCAAATCATGATTTGAAGAAAACGAGATTCTAGGGGTTAAACGTCTGATCTCAGATCACGAAATCCCGATTTCAAATCAGAATCATGTTTGCCAAACACCCCCTAAGTGAAGCGCAAAGTAGAAGTATATGGTAAGCGACTCACCCTCATCCTACAAAGCGCCCTAGCAACCTTGGGGTCAGAGCGAAGGCCTGAATAGCCAAGTCCAAAGCCAGAAACCCCTGGAAGTGAAGTGTTATAATACTAAACATCTCAATAATGAACTTCCCCTTTCTGTCTGGCCCTAATCCATTCTGGGACCCAGTACCAGTGACGCCATATAAAGCTACCACCTCTGAGTGGAGACTGCCATTCATTTTCGCTCGTCCCAGGCAAGAAGCCCCCCAAAACAGGAATTAGGAAATATATGGCAAAAATCTGTTCGCATCTGAGCACCAATACAAAATATGCCCTTCCGTTTTCGGGCACTTCTTGCCTGCAACGAGTACTAACTCCAGTACATTCCGAGAGCTGACCCTGGGAAATTATTGCTCCTATCAGCCCTATCACGCCCGTTTCCCTATATATCCGCCAAGGCGCGCGCTCCTCCCCGATTAAGCAGAAAAGACATGCAGTGTACCGGCACATGATGCGTCCCGGGAGACTGGGTTAGTAATCTCAAGACAGTGCCGTGGGGGGGTTAGCCCGTCACGGTGGTGGTTGTGGACGACATGAGATTGCACCCAGTGAAGCTAGGGCGCTAATTCTCAGTGAAGGGTTGGGTAGAATATTGGGAGAGGTGAGTGGATTCCTGTGGGGTGGGGTCCGTCCAGCCTGATTTTTGATTCTTGGGCCTTCGTTTCCCCGATAGGCGATATTGATGAAATTCGCACATATCCATATTGCATTATTGTGCCCTGTAACCGGTAAGACATAAGTACTAGCAATAGGCGTGAATATGTTATGCTGAGCCTTGATGGGGTTTCCAGAAATATATGACTGTACCAGCGGCTGAAGACGAGCATTTCGCCTGCGAGATGTTCATGACTAGGGACCCAGGCAATTGCAAACAAGGGCTAAGACAGTTGATAAAGGTCAGCAATGTGGTACGTAGACTCAATGACTCATTGGAGTTTGGCAGAGGAAGACACCAATTTTTACAGTATAAACTACTAGCGTAGGTTCCTCGAGGTCTCGAGGGGGTGGCCTTTGTTTTTGAGGCTGGTCAGAGGGTTTGGCCCGATAACACCTAGCTCCTAGTGGTGTTGAGACCCTGTAGAGGGCTTTCTCTTGTATTTTAGGCCAAGTTAGAGGTATCATATCTGTTATTTCTCTCTATTTTATTCCTCTATCCAGCCAAGCTTTCTCGGGATGCCCCGCCGCTGCCGAGCAGAAGGGGAACAAAGATACTACGATATACCCAGTTAGGCCTATTATTAGGTGGTTAGGTCGCACTTTTGATAGGTTGTGTATGATATCACAGTGCATAACCAGATAGATTCTTTCAAACCACTTAGGGCCTATTTGGTTGTGCTGGTTCCATTCCATTTTGCAACCGTTCCCCATATAAAAATGGTCGTCCGTCCATTTGAAATGGTCACTTTGTAGGGACAACTAAATGGAACCAGCGCAACCAAACAGGGCCTAGTGAAGCCTGACCTCGGTTCATCATTTATCACTCGAGAAACCACCTTAACCTGTATCACTAGGAACGGTCCAAAACAACTAGCACCCTCATCCCCCTTTCCCGGGGTTTAGTTGAATCATCTCGTATTGTGCGTGATCGCATCCCCGCCCTCATTAGACCATAGCTCCTCTCTACTGAGATCTCTGCTTCCCCGGGAGCTCCCTCCTCCAACCGGAGATAGCGCCGGAGCTAACCATATCGCATAGTATCATAGAGAGAACTGAAAACAAGCCATCCAATGGGTCGGGCCTTGGGTGGGTCAACCCGGGTCGTTCGTTGGGTTGGGTACGGGATAGAGATTCTTTGGGCTGGGTCGGGTGGACGTAGGCTAAACCCGGGTTACCCAACGAACCCATGCAATATCGTGAGCTTTGTTTAAACTATCTTAGAACTGAGTATCCAATCATTTAGTCATGGGCTATTACTCTATTATCAATCCCGGCAATGTCTTCGGAGCTAGAGCGAGTATTTTCCGGAACTAGGAGAACGATATCGGACTCCCGCCACTCCCTCAATCTAGAGACAATTCAAGCAACTCAGTGTCCCCGCAGCTGGCAGTCTGCTGAACAGTTACACTCTTCTAGCAGTGGCCATTATTTCCTAGATCACTCTTAATTACAATGTACTTCCGCCCCCTCCTCCAACCCCTCTCTTTGCCGGCTTCAGTCCTATATCATAATTAGAATTTAATACTCATAATACATGAACCTTCGTTGGGTATGGGTTAAGTTGGGTCAGCCTTTTTCCGACACGGGTCAACCCATTGGATGGCTTGACTGAAAATGCGCCATTTCTTAGCCCTGTGAGGGATGCGCTTGCCCACGAATGTTGCCGGGGCAGGAAGTGATTGGCAGTCAAAAAATGTCGGGGAAGAGAGCAAAGGAGAATGTTTTTCTCGGCCGACCAGCCGATTGAAGTGTTATTTTCACTAGTCCTGTGATTCCGCGTTCGGGGCGTGAGGCGGTGGGAGAGGGCCTGGTGGGTATAATGCGATAATAATATTTATACTATTTCCTCGGTATGCCGAACAATGGCTGGGGGAGCGCTGGGTGACGGCGTATCCGAGATGTGTGTAGCTTCTCGAAAAGTTATTGCTGAAGAAACTTAAAGAAAGCGCTAAAGGATGAGCCCGTAAGAGTGAAATCATCTTGGGCAAGGCACAACTGAACGTAGGAGAATAATGAACCAGGTGCTCAATAGAGATGCTAGCTAAGGACAGGATCGGAGATACATATATCTCCCTAAACAGCTACCAACTGTGAGAGCTAAAAGAAGCCCTATGGGCCGAGATTAATGAACTGGAAATTTCAGGAAACAATAGGGACTCAGTGGAAAGATCGAGAAAACAAACGAACAATCCACCATCACCCTGGACACTACGTGATCCTCCCGAACATGGCAATACCTTGTGCCGAATGGCGTACAGCGAAACTAACTGGACCGGAACGCGGGATACCCGACCCACAATGGCACGAGTATCAAACACGAAACCGCTAAGCCACTACCCATATTCTATGATTTCTAGCATAGGATGTGGAAACAAGAATCCGCTACCGTATGTCCAACCACCGCACAATCCATACTCTCATGTCCTGTAACCGCATACCTTATAAGCAATCTAACAACTGCAACCTTGAAGAAAATTTGAAAATCTGAGCGAAGTTGAAAGGGAGGTCCCCCCCTCGTATCTTAGGCAAATTCAGTCATCGGCTGACCAGATAAAGAGAAAACAATACCCATAGGGTAGAGCTCGTTCTGAAAGACGATCCTAGACCCCCAAAACCCCGAGGAATCTTTTTCTCAACCTTTCTCGGATTGCCAAGAGTTTTCATATGTACCGTATCATAGTTACAATAATTCCTGTCTTGCACGAAAACACCCCTGCTGGCACTTTTTTTCAGACGAGACCTAGCATTTACAAGAAACGCATACAAGTAGGTGTTACTCGATGGATTCTGTACCGTGTTAGGAAAGCACTAATCCTTCCCAAGAGGTTTATTACTGGGTCCGAAGGCTAGAGGGATGCGGGGTTAGCGAATTACAAGTATCCTTATAGTACGTAGGAAGGATACCTCAGAGGCTGTAAAGTCACTATTCGCTCGACCAGCTTCTGTAAGAACTGCCTATAATAAAGGGCTCTCTAGCCCTAAAAACCGAGCTCATAGAGGATACGTGAGATTTGATATCCATCCGGAAGCAGTGCTCGGGTCTATTGTCAGCCGCACTCGAACCTTAGGAACAACGAGCTTCTGCTATAATACTGCTTTATGCTCATGCTCTAGTACGGTGCTGGTACAGTAAGAATTCGAACACCGCAAAAACCCTTTCGATTCGCAATCTCCGGAAGGTCTCTGATCTCCAGATCTAGAGAAAAAAAAGCTCCTATAAAAGGTCAGTGCTTTCCTAGCACGGTATAATCTGAGCTCTTTAGATGTGTTGGATCTAGTTAACTGTCTTTCGCAATTCCCTTGACTTGTTAGACCAGCGAATCGCAAGACTTTTTATCCGGGAATGTGTTTTCGCACAAGACAAAGGAATTATATTTCGCATGTTATAACCTAAATTAACTGCGAAAACATATCCCCGGGTACTTGTACCAGTAGAATCTGGCACCGGTAGCCGAACCGGCGTTAAGACATTGGGGTTGCTTTTGCTGCAAGGCCCGGCACTTTTACACCCCTTTTAACCTGGGGCTTGGGAGAACAGTTTCCCTAGCATTTTCGCTCACTACCCAAGAGAGGGAATTTTGGACGTCCCCGCCCGGTTCAATGATTCGGTAGGATGCAAGTACCAGGTGAGATGTTTTCATGGGAAACAGGGTAGCTAACTAGCAAAATAATGGCTGTCTTGTACTCGTACGAAAAAATCATCCCTAGAATGACACTTGTATGGCACAAGTTGCTCCCTGTGAACCACAAGGTCATGTGCAATAACAGAGACCTGATCCAACAAGTCCACCACACAGTCGCCACCTTCGTCAGAATGGCTATTTTTCCTTCCCTGCTACAGTATTGTGATTTTCTCCACGAGGGTACCGGTGCCCAGCCGTTGGCCCTGGCGGCGCTGAAGTTACACCATCATGTGAACATAGCAGTCACCAACAGTTGTTAAACGTTGAACAATCCCCCTTCTCCGCTAAGCCACCTGCCCACATCAGATACGAATGAGCGGCAGTGGTGGAAAGGGAATCACTGCGGATCTTTTCCTTCTAGCCCTTTGTCGACTCTGGGTCCAGTCAGCGCTTCGACGCTTTTAAATAAGGATGTTCGTGATGAGCCCAAAGCTACTCGAGTGCTATGTATCTCGGTAGCGGGAGGATGACGATTGGTCGGGCGCAGCAACGAGGTGCCTCAACTACCTGGATCTCACCCACCTAATAATCAGACTGTCCAACACTAACAACCAACAGGACGGAAAAAACCCTCAACCGCCCTTCATGTTGCATCAATAACAAGAAATCCGATCACTGGTCTCGCGAGAATACCGTACAAACAGCGACTTTAGGTTAGCCCGCCAAAAAATCCCTGTCTTGTGCGACAACATCCCCTCTGTGTCTTGTGGAAGTGGAGATACTGGATCTCGTGTTGTGTGCTGCCCGAGTGCTCGTACTCGTAATGTCCAGAAGTTTGTGAACACAACTGGTATTGCATACGGGCAAAAAATCTGCCGGAGCCTCAAGGCTTTGGCGGTATGCAATAGCGGTTGTGTTCACAAACGTCAGCACATCACTTGTATATGGAGCCCATCGACATTTCTTTGAAAGGGGAAGCCATTTTCCGCGAGGCTTTGATATTAAGGGGTGGTTCGTCTCTCAGATCAACGGTGCAGGGATCTCAGCTTAATCAAGTATCGTACGGTGGTCAATACGGCTTTCGCACCGCGGGTCTGACGGGACTGGCCGGGTTGGCGGAAAAGGGACCAAGGTATCTTAGGCACCCCCAAACAGCGCTATGACGATATTCTATTGGCTTTAGAAAATTAAGCCTAGAGCTGTCTTGGATGTCACCGGCCGGTACCTCTAAGATGATAAAGTTTTTTCTCCGGCTCGAGCAGCTTATCATAACTTATGAGAGTTGCAATGTCGTTCGGGGTCGCGAATGGATGTCCGGGATCAAGCATCTAAAAGAACACAGCACCTGCCGTTCGGGGATACCAATACATGACGTGCTGTAGAGTGCAAGTGCTTGTACCAGTACCGCAGTTGTAGGTTTAGCGCAGCTACTCGGTTTTTCCGGACTCGGATCCGAATGATCGTTAGGGTTGTGGCTGTACGAGTACAACTACAGTATTCCAAAATATGCTCCAGGCCCTGGGAAAAACTGACAACCAAGACACACGATATTGGTCTGGTAATGTGCTCGACGGGTGTGGGGGCTGTGAGATGGTTAATACAAGGAAAAAGAAAAGCCAGCAGGTTGGAAGTTTTACTTCTTAAGCAGACTTCTCCCACCACAACATTCTATTATTCACACCCCCGTTGCCTTGCCTGCCATCCATCTATCCTGTTACCATTCTCCTTCCCTCCTTCACGATAAACAGCTACTAACAAAATGGCCACTACCGCCCTAAGATCCGTTGTCGATGCAGAGGAGCTGCTCGCTCTCTCCGAGATTATCTCGAAGAACGCGAGAATTGTTATTAGCGAGTGGTCCAAGAACCCCATTGACACTCCCGATACCAAGGACGGCGTCGTCCTCCCCACGCACGAGCTCTACCAGGCCCGTCGTGAAATTCTGGCTGCGGCCGGTATGTTAACGGAGGCCGTCGGCGAGCCTCAACATCGCCTACAGGAGGTTTCATCGCAGTACTTTGAATCCCGTGCTCTTCACATCGCCGCCGAGCATCGTATCCCCGATATTTTGAAAGGGCATGAGAGAGAGGGTGTTTCCGTCCAGGACCTTAGTGCTAAGGTTGGGATTGAGTCTAGGAAGCTTTGTCAGTGTTTCCGCATATCATTTGAATTTGAGGAATGGTGGAGACTGATTGGGTTGAATAACAGCCCGTGTTATGCGCTGCCTCTGCTCTATCCACCTATTCCGTGAAGTTAGGGAAGACTGCTTCGCAAACAATAGGGTCACCAGTGCTCTCGTTGGAAATGAGCCATTGCGAGCATACCTCATGCTCTTGTAAGCTCTCGCCATACTTACCTTTAGATCCCAATATTAACATTTCCTTTCAGCGGTCTCGACTTGTACAGTGCCGCCGACTACCTCCCCAAGACCCTCGTCGACCGCGTCAAGGGCCCCTCATATGATGTCCACCTCACCGCCTGGCAAGATGCTGTCGGTACCAAGAAGTCACGGTGGGAATGGCTTGAGGAGAAGATCCCCGCAGATACTGATGACTTCGGCCGTCAAGGCTATCCACGGAATGTTGTCGGTGTCGGTGAGACCAAGGCCGTGCCTCCCGCACCAACTTCCACTGAGACTAAGCCTCGTCCTGAGCTTGAGATCTTCGGTTTGGCTATGTTGGGTGGTGGTAAAGTCACTGGAACTGCACACATCCACGGTAAGCATCACTTCAAGGGGTTCTTCCTTTCCTGCAACGGAAGGCTGTGGCTGATAGTTCATAGATTATCCTTGGGAGTCTCTGGGTAATGGAACTGTTGTAGATGTCGGTGGTGGTGTTGGCAAGTCTGCTTTGTTTCCCCCCGCCTCCTCATTTCCTCCGGGACATATGAGGGGACATGGCAGCGAACTAACAAGCACCCTCCGCAGGTGGCTTCTCCCTCCAACTCTCCAAGCGGTTCCCCAACCTTAAGTTTGTTATTCAGGACCGCCCGGCAGTCATCGAACAAAGCAAGCAAATCTGGGCCAAGGAGAACCCGGTAGCACTCGAGTCCCGCGTCACTCTGCAAGGCCACGACTTCTTCCAAGTTAATCCAATAAAGGGAGCAGACGTCTACTGGTTCCGTTACATCATGTATGTCACCACTGCCCCCCTCCCCCCCTCCTCCTGGCTATTCTTTTCTTCATAATTTTTTTCTTCGTAGGAAATGAGGGAGAGGGGGGGAAAAAAAGGAAAAAAATTAGCCCCCATTCACTAACCATCACTCGTGCAACCCACTACAGGCACGACTGGTCCGACGAGTACTGCGTGCAAATTCTCTCCGCCATCCGCCCCAGCATGTCCCCCAAGTCCCGCATTCTCATCTGCGACCAGGTCATGAACACCACCCTTGGGTGCCCAGAACTTGCCCCTGCTCCCCACCCACTGCCTGCAAACTACGGGTACCACACCCGGTACAGTCACCAGCGCGATCTTTGCATGGCTGCTACCATCAACGGCATCGAGCGCACGCCTGCCCAGTTTAAGGATATCATTGAGAGGGCCGGCCTTGTTGTCACCAGGATTGTCGAGTGCAGGAGTGCTATCGGATTGGTTGAGGCTGGGCTGCCTGATCATGAGTAGGGTATCTACATACGAAAATAGGTATATAGCCAGCCGGAAGAAAGAACGTGAGTGTGTGGGGGCGGGGGCGGAACAGAAAAAAAGGGATATGTTATTCAACATTTCGGATATCCTTTGGTTTGTTGAATGCCTTTTTTTTTTTTCTTTTCTTTTTCTCGTTGTTTATTTTCTTTCCTCATTCGGTCCTCGTGGCTCGGGGTTCCTCTTTGCTTTTCTTTGGCCTTTAGGAGTGAGGGGTTTTTCTTTTCGGTATAAAGTGAAGTGGAGGTTAGAGGCTCAAATTCAAAATGGTCTTACTGGGAGTTTTGAAAGTTTGCGTTTCCACGCTGGAGGGATCGAATCATGCGCAGATACTTGTGGGGCTGGTTCCGATTTGGATATCTAACTTCGGAAAAAATCCGGCAGTGAATTTCCAAGTGCAAATACGTACTGTGGTGGATAGAGAGAAGGTGGGAGATCAGAGAATTGCCAAGTTAGCATGGTGCTACCTATGAGTTATCTCGATCGCCCCAGCAGACATCTATGTCGCCACTCATAAGCGCTATAGAAGAGCGAGAAATATCAGGTCATCCTCATTAGAGCCTCAGACTGTTGGATTTTCCCACTTTTTAGGTACCGTGCAGATCGGCCTTTCGATCATTTTTCCCGACAAATGCCCGGCGACCTTCCTCACCGAAATTTCCCGCAAAGCCACAAGCTATATGATCGATTTAGTCCCCGACCTGCCGTCCAGGACAAACGAACTCAAATAGTTCTGGACTTGTATAATTTTTCACAGAGCATGTTACAGAGGCGCGCGCGGAGACCGCGAGGGCCCACCTGCGCAGGCCCAGGATGTCATGAAAAGAGGCTCGACGGTGCATTGTTGGTTACAGTACTGTACAAGTGCCCGGGAATATATTTTTGTACAAGACAGGGATTATTTCTCAGGTTAACTTAAATTAACTGTGCGAAAACACATTTTCTTGTAGATTACAGATCTTGAGTGAGCAAGATGGATATGATACCAAATGTTCGTGCGACACTGATACTTGGCAGGGTGGTAGGGGGTCGACCCACACTGGCCTTTGAAGGTGTTCGGACAGAGGGCCGGAAGCGCCTGGATCATTTGGGCCGTAGATCCATATAATTTAATAATAATGTTCTATCCAAGAGCCAGGTTGGTATATATTGGAGGATAGGTATCTTCGCAGGGCCATCTTCTGGTGGGTCTTGATATCTTGGTATCTAGAGCTTGGCGAGCTTGAGTAGCGCAAACGCGCTCTAGCTAGATCTACCATTCCCATACTGGACCTGGAACATAAGCTAATGTATCATACTGACCCAACAACTCGTGGGCAAATTAGGTTATGGCGCTAATCAATGAAAAAAGCACTCCAAAATCTAGGACCCGTTACATCATGACTTATACCGGCTTACAATATCACAACATGTCTTGTGTGATCCCCTTCAGTGTAAGGTGATCTGCTCGAGAGACTTTTCCACAACAAAAAATCCACCTGTTCAAGCCATGATTACCCGAAAACAGGGATTAGAGAAATATATGGTAAAAGCTCATATCTGAGCGCCGATACAGGATAGCCCTTTTGTTTTCGGGCACTTATGGCCTGGGATAAGTAGGGAGGTCATGGGGGGGGGGGTGTTATATAAAGCCCACTTCCCACTTTCCCTCCTCTCCTGCGGATCATATGCACAAACTACGTGTTTTCTAATATGCCTACCCCCCTATCAGAAATCAAGAACGGCCTTCTTTCCCTTCCATCTCAGCAACTTACCCCAAACTTGCCGTGGACGTACGTATAACTCTGATCCCAATACAACGAAAACAGTCCCCTCCCTTCACATTCTTTTCCTACAGGCCCCAGCCCTCTGCCAATTGTTGAATGGCCCAACCGCATCCCACTCTGCCTCTCGGCCGGACGGTAGCCATTTGCCGAATGAAAAAAACGGACGGAGGAAACTTACAGGCCAGTCTCGCCTGTCGCATACCAGCTTTGCCTATTTCTAAGCAGGTAGTATCACATTCATAGCCGTCGCAAAGTCCAGCTAGCCTGTCCCCACTGCAACACTATTGTTACAGTTTGGGCATGGGTGCGGCTGCCGAGTGAGTGCTGAAAATACTGTAGTCTTGGAGGCTGTCGCTTAGGAGAACTAAGGCGGCGCTGATAGTTGAACGCAATATCATTTAGACTTAAAGCAGAATTTCCATATTTGCACTGTCAAACTACATGGAGATGAAGGGAGAAAACTGCCAATATATATACCCATATGTCATTATATGAAATCCTCTTTAGATATCACTCGTCACAAGTGGGTATGCTACATGACTCGTACACGTGCATGATTCATATAATAAGATAATGTATTTTCTAACACTGCCTTAATTTTTACCTTTTTGTTAAGTAACTAGTAACCCTGCAAATGAAACCTGTATTAATTTCTTTGAATATCAGTGAGAATTATTGTTTTCTAGCTTAATGTCCCCTGGTCCACTTAATTCATTTACGCAGTGATACAGCATGACAAGATACTTGGCATGATTAGACATACCAAATTGTCAATAAGACTTGTTGCAGCCGTGTTGTTATAGTAAATGACTGGTGTTGTTGTAATATTTATGTATGTTGGGCCTCTCATGATCTAAATACTCTGATTTACTTCAAGTAATAATGCAACATATTTGGTTTCAGTTTTCAATGGTATAAGTATGAATTATTTGTTGAAATTCTAAAGTATTGTGTATCTGTGTATTTGTGCTACCAATGCGGTTAAAGATTCTCCATTGCCAAGGTTAGAGGTAATTGAGCAATAACTATTGACTTGGAGAGGTATGATAGTGTTAAGAGAAGTTGATTCTAAGGACAAGTGAATTGAACTAGGGTTATAATCATCCTTGGTAGACCGAGATTGTCTAGGAAGGCTCATAGGTAAAGTAGTAAAGATTTGTTGTGTAAAGCTGACGATATCATTAGATACCTTCTCAGTTGCTTGAATATTGCTAAAGCTCGAGAGGTCCTTGGTCATTTATATTCTGTCTCATAGTGTTCGCAGACTACATCTATCTCACATACTAACTTAGGTTTCCTCCTGATTCCCTTTTATCACAATCCAAGTACGAACACCCTTTGACCTTGAAAATTTGATTCGCCACCCAGCTTATAGTGAAGTTGGAAGTCCTCTTTCTGCAAGTGTGTGCTACCTGACTAGGTAGGAGATGTCAGACCTTCTTTTGCTGTTTAAACTAGGACACTCTAGTTTGGAACTTGCCAATAGTGGTTTAGAAGACCAAGGAGGCAGCTTAGTTGTTGACCATATCTGCTTTGTGCCATCCTATCCAGCTCCACAGGTAGCTTTCTAAATAATATATGATAACAATCAGTCCAATACCTTCACCTATTCACTGCCTCTCCTTATCAACCTCTTCTGATTGGTCCTTTGACTATGCTGGGATCATATTGTGGCATCAGTGAACTCTAAATGTTTACCTGAGTACCTGACTTCCTTGATTGCTCCGGTAACCTTGGTGACTACAGGGGCTGACTTCTTTTCAACCAGTTGTAGCTCCATGGGTTCTTAAGGAGTTGTGTCGTTCCACCTGTATTGAGTAGTGTGAGAGGCCCTGTTAGCCAAGCTGTAAACAGCATCCAGTTGCAGGGAAAGCGACCACATATAAAATATTATAGGAGGGGCTCCCATAATTGGGTTTTCTGAGGTAAGGAGCAATGGCCCAAGGCACATGTGTTGACACAGCGAATAAATGCCGCTGCGGGAGTTATATAGTTGAGCTGTAGAGGTTTACACTTAAGCTTCAGGATTCTGAAAGTGCTCTATGGAGACCTTGTGTGCCTAAAAGATAGTGTCTGTGTTATATCTAGATAATTTATGCCAATCTCGCTTGTAATGTAGGTGATTGCAAAATTACATATTTAGACAGAATATGTGACTTGTGAGATAGTATGCATGTCTATCCATGGAGGTTACTAGCTACAGTTTACCTCAAGTAGTAAAAACTGTAGTCACATATGTGATTGCTCCAAGTCTCTGCTGGTAGCCTATATGTCTCTTTATACCTTAGGACAATTTCTTGTCCACACTTTAGGATTCCTCTATATATGTGCACTATCGTATAACTTTGCTCTCCTGCTCCCTGTACATTATACTATCACTGGGAAAATTATACCATTACTCCTCCTACTCCCCTATATTGTCAAGAATTAAAAATACAAAAAACCCTTTTAAATTAAAAGAATCTTTTTAAAACATACCCAGTATTGGTAAGAAAAGCTCAAACTTTGGCTTCTCCTGTGCTATAGTGAGCCTATTCTCTACTATTTTATCAGTACAGGGATCTTCTATGTTCGCCTGTCTCGTATCAATTAACTATTAGAGCCTGAAATACTGCTCTCTGATGTGCCTTGTAGATCTCTAGAACTTTCTACTAGCAAAGCTTACGATACAGGCTACGATATTATTGTTGAGCCTGATATGTATTCCTGCGCCTTCAATGGAGCAGGTTGACATGTAGAGTTCAGTTTGTAATTTCTGTAGTCAGATCCACACCTGAGCGCCAAGAGCTATTGTGTTAAACTCGGTGTCTGTAACGGAATCCTACTATTTTCTACTATAACTACTGACTTGATGTTGGTTATTACTTATTCGGGTTTATACCTGATACGCGCTACTAGTTGGTTGTTCCTTCCTGCTTGGTCAAGACTTCCTAACTAGTTATTCTTTCCTTGTTTCGCTTATCAATACCCCTCCTTGTAACCAGTATTGGTTACTATTGCTAAGGCTGACAAGGCTAACAGAAACTAGCAGGGCTAGTAAGGGGTTAGTTTGTTTTGTTATTGGTTTCAAGTATCGTTTAATACTTAGTTTGTTTTGTTATTGGTTTCAAGTATCGTTTGATACTTAGTTTGTTTTATGTTGGGTTTCATATATCAGGCTGATACCCAATATGTTTTA
>QFET01021423.1:0-48040 GCA_003316355.1 Tuber calosporum | reverse complement strand
GGGCAGGGGACTCCTCCCGCCACCTACTTCGTGGCCTTAAGGCCAATTACATCCCACTGCGTTGGAACCAACCAAGGCCCATACTTGCCGTCCGCTCTCACCTCCCAATCGATGGGATGTGCTACCTCTTGGTCAAGGTGGCGCCGGACGACTTCAAACTCCCACAGATAAACTCCCATCTCCTACCGGGCACTATCTCTGCCCCCCCGGCTCCGATCCCAGGTGCTATCTCCTACAAATTGTTGAAGGAGGAGTACAGAAAGGACCTCCTCACTGATTGGACACTCCTGTCCCCACCCCCTCCTTACTACCAGTACAAGCCGTCCCTTCACCCACATGCTTTCATGGGCCTTGACCGCTTCACAGCTGCGCGAATCCACTAAATGCGCGCTGGCAAGAGCTATCTTGCTGCTCAACCCTCATGGAACGATGCCGATCGCTCACCTACCTGCCCTTCCTGCGACTCAGAGGATGAAACCTTCCAGCATGCAATCCTCCACTGCCCCTCCAAGTCTCGAGAACGCCGACTTTACCTTCCGAAGCTGTCTTCGATGGACCATGGCTCTCCACTGTGGGCCGACCTGGACATGATCCTTGGTCTTGCCTCATACATCCGCACTACTCGCACGAACTTCCCCCCCACCATGCCAGCGGTTTTTGCTACTGCTGTCTCCTCCTCTTCCGACTATGACTCAGGCTGAGTGGTTTGACTTTCCTACTATATCTTTTCTTTCCGTTATGATTTCTTTTGATATCATTTCATTCTATACTTTTTGAATTAGTCGCCATTTTTGGGCGCGGTGACGGTATGGTCATCACTAGGGGAGAACTGGTGCGGTTATTTCTTTTGTTTTGCACGTTTGGAATTAACGATTCGTTTATGCCATAGCTAGCGCTCTATGCAGGTTCCTGTACGTTAACAGCGAATATATGAGATACTCAAAAAAATCAAAAATCAAAAACCTCGGTCTTAGATAGAGCATCAAGCAACAGAGAAGAGAACTTATCAATATCATATGTTTTTACTCAAAAATCTTTACCTATTAGCCTTCCTAGACAATCTCTGTTTATGAAGAAAGATTTAAGCCTAGTTCGATTCGCTTGCCCTTAGAATCGACCACCCTTAACACTATTAAAATTATGTGTATTGGCACAATCTTATAGCATGAGGACGAAAATAGAACACAGTATTAAGAGTATACTATGTGCACGCTTGTGTGATGAGTATTGTAGTATGAAGGTAGATTGGTAGTAGTTCTTGTCCTTATTTAACTAAAACAAAGTAGGCGGCAACCAGCTATTTATACAGGTGTGTATCCTCCTTGTACTCAGTAACAAAATAGGGAAAACATTGTAAGAAACATACGTGCGAACATGTTTGACCCTGAAAACTACCAAGGGAATCCCAATAAAATATGCGTAATCTGAAGTGGTGTGCGCGAAATAAACGGAAAGATATCACATGATACATGACCAGTAAAAGGTCACTATACTTGGAAAGATAACAGAGAAATCCCGCACATAAAATTAAGAAATATACGCATTAATTCTCAAACATTAAGCCTGAAGTATGACCGAGGGTTTGGTATACCCTAGCTGTAGTAATGTCCTTAGTTTTCCTGAGTAAATAAGAAATAACCAGGCAGAGACATAAACAATATTACCATTGGAAATATATATATGAAACAAATTGAGGAATTTTAACATAGTCTAGAGTACCATAACTGATAAAATATTATCATGTATTGGATGGTGTATAAGAGGACCCTAAGGTTCTAATATTCATGTGCAGGGAACCAGTCAAGGATCGTAGCATATGTACTTAGTGTTGAGCCAATTCCGCACAATTAGAGGGTACAACTATTGGTGAACAACACAGTGAAAGGGGGACATTTTAGGAATATCTAAACTTCTTGCTCAAAGATGTTATGAGAAAATATTTACCAACTATAGGAATGATGATTCTGGCCTCTCTCCTTGGCCCCTTATTTCTTTTGTTGATCAAACTGTTAATGATTGTAAGCTCCCTAAAAGGGTCTGCAGTAAATATACAATACATATGCTAAAAGAAAACTTAGAGGTATGAGTAGCATGTGCGGGATCCGCCTCGGTTTTGGGATATCTGGTAGGGTTTAGGCTTGCTAATGTAAAGGATAGTCGATTCAAGGACAAGCGAATCTGACTAGGCTTAAATCTCTCATTGAAAAGGGAGATTGTCTAGGAAGGCTCGTAGGTAAAGATTTTGAGTAAAATATATAATATTGATAACATCTCTTCTTCATTGCTTGATAATGTCTAAAGCTCGGGAGGCACTTCAATATTTATATCCCGTGTCTGAGTGTTTGCGTACTGCATCTAACTTCTATACTTCCACCAGTTTCGGTGCATCAATCCTAAGTGCAAGAAACGTTTGATCCTGAGAATATTGTTAACCGTGTAGATTATCGAGAGGACAGAGCTCCTTTATTCCCTGATGGTGTGAATAATTTATCAGTTGGAGATGTCGTTCCTTGTCCTTGTGCTTAAACTTAGGGAATCCATCATGGAATTTACCAATAGTTTCTTAGATCTCCAAGTGCCCAACTTGGCTGGTGACCTGGCTGGATAATGCTGGTTTTCACAGTGTCTTGCAAATGGCTTTCAGGATGACTTAAGACTTACGATCAGTCTAATACCATATCGTATTGCTATTCCTCTCCTTATCAACCTGTTCAGATAGGTCTTTAGACCAAGATAGGCATTTTGTCGGAGTCTGAGTGGGTTCTCATATTTCTCCTGGAGCTCACTCATCATATTCTCATTTTTGTGCGTATGGTCCTGTCACATTCTGACCTTTAGGCCAAGGCTGCATGGAATACACCATACCTCTGCCCACATAGATCATATGCACTTGACTCCAGTCGCATTAGGTCGTCCTGGTCTCCCTCTTCATATACCCAGTACACAGCATCCGGTCAGATGGACGGCGACGACGTATATGGCTTTATAAGAGGGGCTCCAATATTCGGTTTTTTGGTGAGGGGACACCTTTTGCTGAAAGCGCTGCAGGTAACGTATGAGCCCAACAAGGGGGCCGAAGGGGTATGAGTAGTATCTCAGCTAAATTTTCATATAAATTCAGTGCTGGATTCCAGTACCCAGTACCTATATGCCTAACATGAGCTCCCACACCCAAGGGGTCGACTTGAATCGCCATATTCCAAAGGTTACCCTCTCTTATCATAATAATCAAAACAAATATAAAAACTAAAATACTAATACATGTCCAATGTTGAACTCTATTTGTTAGGATCAAAAACGTAACACGTTTGCTTGGCCACACTAGGAAAACCTTTTCCTTTTCGTTCAACATCTGCCTGCTTTGGCATATCTGGATTCTTCTTATGAAATGCCTCCACCAATTCCAGCGCATGTTCCAAATCCACCAGTTGCTCCTAGGTATCTTCATCCTCTAAACACCATGTCCACTACACAAAGTAGCGTAGCTCCGGTATTTGGCATTCACGTCCTCCTATTCGCCGGGTATAAGAGTTGATTTCACTCTTCACTATTCTTTCAATATCCTATTCAAGATCTGAATCGATTTCCTCTGGCTCGTGGGGAGGTTGTTCCCTCGCTGGTCGGTTAGATGTCTGATAGGATTCCAACAAGGATACATGAAATATATGATGAATTTTCCATCTTGGAGATATTTCTAGTTTGTAGGTGTGTTCTCCTCTTTATTCCAATACCTTAAATGGGCTGTAGAGCTTTAGACTATGCTTTTCGAAGCTTGTTTGGTGATGATCTTTTTTGCTTTTAGCATGACCTGGTCCCTGATTTTGATGTCAGGTTGCTGTTTTGCCTTCCGGTCATAATGTTTGCTCATATTTTCCAGTATTTGTTCTAATACTTCTCTAGCCTTTAGATGTATTGTTTGCATCCAGTGTACCTATAACTGAGTGCCTGGATTTTGGGCTTCATGGTCCTTCATATATTCTGTTTATGGATGGAACTCATAGTTGGCGTAAAATGGTAACATGCCATGAGCGTTTGTTACTGAGTGATTGTAAGTGTACTTGGCCAGTAGTAACAAGTGGTACCAATCCGTTTCATCATAATAGACTAAGTTCCTGAGGTATCCTCCCAGCACTTAGTTGGTACTCTCCGTTTGTCCATCAGTTTGCATGTAGTATGCAGTTGATATCTTTCGTTTTATCCCCAAGCTTTTGCATAGATATTCCCTGAATTCCCGGGAGAACTTGGCATCCAGGTCGGAGATGAGTTCGGCTGGAAGTCCATGTAGCTTCCAGACTTCCCACAAGAATACATTGGCAACATCCCTAATAGTGGCATTATTTTCAGAGCTATGGAGTGAGCCATCTTTGTAAACCGATGCACAACCACTAGAATTTGTGTTCTCCCTTGTGACTTGGGAGTTGTGTGATGAAGTCGGTCAATATAGATAACCAAGCGGCGAACGGAACTTCTAGAGGCTACAGCAGACCGAACTGCGCATGTCCTGGGGATTTATTATGTTGACATTTATGGCATGACCATACGTAGTCATTTATCCAAGCTGTGAGCCCTATCCAGTAAAAGTCCTGGTAACAATTCCCTGAGTTTTTTCCTGTCCAAAGTGTCTGGCTACCTTAGAGTCGTGGCAACCTTTGGCTATGGTTGTCTGCAGCAGTTCGTTTTCTGGAATGTATTAGCAATTCTTATAGTAGATTAGTCCTTTAGTAACCGCCCAGCAACTTGGTAGTTGTTTGCCCTTGTTGGTTAATGCTTTCAATTGCATCTTGCCTTCCTGCCAGTCTTGATCGTTCTGGCCTGCCTCTTCAATGGTTCTTAATAATGTTTGGTCATATTTTCTAATATCGACCTTGGACATTGTTGCATTAGACATTAGGGGTATCCCTTTGTCTTGTTTCGCTTGATGGTCTATTTCATCAAGAAACTCATTTTCGGCATGGTCCGCATCAAAGTATGCCACCACTAAATAGGGCTTTGTTGCAGTTGATCGTCTTAGTGATACATCCATACTTCTGAATCCACCTTTACCTCTTGCAGTGTCTGCAAGTTCGTCAACTTCAATCGACTTCTCGGTCTGTATGTTATGTTCTCAATGATCATTTGTGCCTTTCGGTCCCCTCTGCGGACCTGCCAATCTTGATTTCCATAGTTTATTATGATGACCTAACCTTCCCCTGTATAGTCAGCGTGGATTACTCTGCTGCCAATGCCGATCCCGTGTATGGCTGCCATTCCACGTAGTGGTGCTAGGCAGCCATATGTTCCTGCTGGTAATCCCACAGCTTTTCGTGTGTCTACCAGCCGTTGTCCCTTAGCTGGCATTATGAAATCCTCTTATGCACACAGGTCATGGCCGGCTGCCAGTAGGAAGCCTTTCGAAGGCATTCGTGCCTTTGGTGATAGCAATTTTTTCCGCAAGGAGCCTGTGGTTTCTGTGACAATTAATATTTCTTCCCTGTCTGGTTCGTTTAACTGCACCAGAGTGATTGAGAAGTGTGCAAACTTGAGTATAGACTGTTCGCTAGGCGGAGCTCCCTACTCTGGACGGTTCTCCGGCTGTCTGCTTAATGCATAATGCTTTCCTCCTTGTTTTCCTGGTTGATAGACAATTTTGAAAATGTAGTTCGCCAGTTGTTGAGCTCATCATATCTGTCGCGGATTCCATACCCTGGTAGTAAGGAAATTCTGTAGAGTCTGATGATCAGTGTAAACAGTTACTGGTTTTTCTGTTCCCACTAGGTACTGTTTCTACTCTTTGAATGCTTCGAGAATCGCTAATAGTTCCTTATTATGTATGGCATAATTTCGCTTTGCTGGACTCAGCTTTCGTGAGTGGAATGCCACCGGATGTACCTCTTTTTCCTTAGACCATGAGGGGACGCATCATAGAGCAAAATGGCTAGCATCAGATTTCACTATAGTTTCTCTGTCAGGGTAGAAATAATAGAGTATTGGGGCGGAGATAAATCTTGGTTTAAGTTCTTCTAATGGCCCATCTTATTCCGGCCCCCAGCTAAACTTTCTAGGGTTGCCCTTCAGCGTTTCGGTAATTGGTTTGCAAATTTGGGAGAAATCCTTAATGAAACGTAGGTAAAAATTGGTATAGTCAATGAATATTTGCCCCTCCTTCACTGACCTTGGTGCCTTCCAATTTTCAATACTTTCAACCATTCTTTCACTCATAGTAACTCTATCGATTGCTACAATTTAATCTAAAAATACAACGGTCCTTATGTGCAAAACTGACTTGGTTTTTGATACCGCTAGATCATATTCTTACAAGCGACAAAGGACCTTCTTGACCAGGTCAATGTGTTCTTTTTCCATTTTAGAGTAGATAAGGATCTCGTCAAGGTACACTACCACCCCTTGGTCTAAGAATCTCCTAGAATTTTGTTCATCATGGCCTGAAAGGTAGCCAGTGCATTCACCAGCCCTAATGGCATTACTTTGTAATCAAAATGGCCGTATCGGGTCCAGAATGCTATTTTCCACTTGTCTCCTTCGTTTATTCGCAGGTGGTGATACGGGTCTTTTAAGTCGAGTTTAGCGAATATTTGCGCTCCAGCTACACAGTCCAGTAGTTCACTCATGAGTGGGAATGGTTACTTGTTCGCCACTGTGAGTTTATTCAACTGTAGGTGATCCACACACAGCCTCCTTCAACCGTCTGGCCTAGCAACAAATAAAATTGTTGCCGATGCAGTAGATTTTCTTTACACGATTTTCCCCTGATCCTGCATCTTCTTCACGTATTTACTTAGCAAATCTAGCTGGTGGGCAGACATTGCATGTATTGGGCTCCATGGAGGTACTACGCTAGGTATTAGGTCAATTGCATAGTCCAAGGTCCTACTTCATGCTAGTTTTTCTGCTGTTTCCAGTGCAAAAACCGTTTTGAATTCATGGTATTCCTGAGGTATTTGTATCAACTCAGGCGCATCTGGTTGTGTACGGGATGCTCCCTCGATTCTTCCGATATACCGGGCCTCTGGGTCATTTGCCACAGTTTCGTCACATTCAAATGTCAGGTCTATGCCTTCATCATTAACATGACTCTGACATTATTCATCTTTGAATATCCATTTTTGGACATCCTTAAGGTGCCTTATGGGATGTTCTGTATGCCACCAGCCAAAAGCGATGATAAGGTTATATTTGCCTGCGTTGGCAATTTTGGATGATATCTGAGATCGGTGGGCATTGCTCCCGATTTCTAGTAGGATAGGATGTGTATAGTGCTTTCCCCCCTTTGATGATGTGGTTCCTTCGAAGGTATATGTAACCAAGCTGTGTGCATTTGTGGTATGGTATGCGATATTTGTTAAATAGTTCTTGGTTAATTAGGAATATGTTAGATCCAGAGTGTAATAGCACGCGAATCTGGATCCATTCTCCATTGGCTTCAATGGTGGCCCTGCCTTCGGGCATGAATAATAAGGCGGGACTGCCGGCTCAGTTTTGTGTCTTTGGTTATAGCTACTAGGGGCCTGTGCGGGTCTCTTGTATAACATGTTCGTTGTTGTGGTAACTAGGGTGTTTATTACCATGCACGCACAGTTTCGGCTATTGAAGCCTCCTCAGACAAACTGAAATCTCTGTTTTTGGTGTACTGGGCAGCCCACTACTAGCGATCTTTACCCCTTGCCGTAGGGTTCCCATATACCTGCTATTTGCCCTGCCTAAAAGGGTCCGAACTCGTATCATTAGGTTGTACTTAGGGTATTCTTTACACATCGCCTCGATTAGCGCATGAGTCTATCATGCCTATACAGTCCACAATGCAGGAGTCCAGGTTCGTGATGGATTCACCGAGCTCCATTTACGATGTGAACTAGGTGGCGGTAGTTTCTCATTCTCCTCCAACTTCATTTTTCTTGGTGTCTGGAATCCTGTGCCATTTGTTCAACTACTCCGATATCCAGCCGACCTGTTACATATTTGCGTTTCTGTAAGGTTTCTCATGATCCAGGCAAGACTTATTCCTCCTTAACATTCTTAAGAAGTCTATTGTCAACACTGGTCTGTCCGCTCTTTCTTGCATCTCTTGAAGGATTTAGGCCTTTATAAGAAGGCGGGTTTAATTGACCATCTTCTGTACTGAGGTTTGATCAACACCAAATATTGTGCTCAGCTTTCTCCTTTTATGAGTTTCAGGTTCATGGAGTTAGTCCCATACTACCATTGCTGCCGTCCAAGTTAATTGATTCTTGCTCGCCTGTCATTCTTTAGTATGTATTACTCCCGTAGGTCTGGATTGCATTTTGTGATTCTCGCATGGCTTTGAGTTTCCCATGGAAAAGCGCGCAATCCTGCTAGTATGACCTTGGAGAGGTCGAGCCTCCTTGTTGATTTCAGTTTCGGTAAGGGGTCCGTACCTGAGTACCTGGTCGCCATCGCTGCCGGTGCCTGAAAACCTTATCATAGGTTTCATCTATGTCATCCAGTTCCCAAATTCTGTGTTGGTTGACTTGGTTCAACCTTGTTGTTGGTGACGTTAACCCATTTGGTGAGTTTGTTGCCAGGGGTCGTCGATATTGGGTTTGAAAATTCCCCGTTTCTGTCCTATAATAGATACATCGACCTGCTTCCTACAAAACTTCCCAGTATAGTTGGCCAAAGTGCAACAGGTGCTTTATTTGACTTTCTTTCATTCTTCAATTTTGTCCTTTGGGATTCCTTTATAAGCTTCGACCCAATTTTGTACTCAACCTTTCCTTCAGCAGGTGAATTTTTCCCCTTTTACGCTTGTTTTCTTAATTTGTAGGTAGCCTTTTCAGCTGCCATATAAGTGTTTCGGTTTTTATTTCCTGCAGTGGTTTTGCTAGATTTGGATTCCTCCTCCTATATTCTTTTGTGGGAGTCTCCTTTTACCCTTGTCGTTTTTGCTGAATAGTCCTTGTTGTTCCTAGAACGATTCTTCTTAACGCATACTTAATACGTTCTCTATCGTCTTCCCCTTGCTATGGGTTTCTCTCAAAATAATCCCCCCAATTTAGTAACCATACTTTGACATCCTGAATAGCATTATTTTGAAATTTGAAGTGGGGATCCACCTGCCGTCTCTTGCTACAGGCTAAAGCTTGCCCTAGTCAGTCAACCCATGCATCTGACTTTGATTAGAACTTTCGTCCCAGCAAGGGTCTTCGTAATGGTTTACCAACTTTTTTAGAGGGGCCACCTTCGTCTTCCAAGGTAGGAATATCTTCACCGAGATTAAGTGCATTCGCTGGTGGAGGTGTTGGTGGTCCTTTCCCACTATTGTTGTTGCCTTCTCCATGATCCACTTTTTTTCCCTTGTCACAAGAGGGAACAACTCGGAATTCTTCCCCTCTGTCAGCCGTGGTCCATTTTCCCAATCCCTGATTTTCCACTGGCTGAGGTGCCTCTGTTTCCCACACATTAGGTAGGTTTCGGGTAACTTGTAGTTGCGTCAAAGTCTCATTTATCCGCGTCAAAATTCAGTTTAACTATTCAGATATGGCATACTGTCTAACCACATTGCCTTCCGTCTCTATACGCTCTTGTTCGAGGTGCTGGTGAAGCTCTCGTATCTCCTCTATGAACCGCTCATGTTCTTTTTGTGCGGCTACTTGTCTTTGCAGGAGTTCTACTTTTTACTTGGTTAAAGCCTGTTCTAGCTGGTGGTCTCAATCCAGCGAATCTTGCCTTGTTGCACTAATATTAGTGTGAAGTTGGGTACTTACCGCTTCCTGGTGTTTAGCCTGTTCTTTCAGTGCTTGCAACTTTGCTTCCAACCGTTTGGTGGTTACATTTTGGAATGCGGCGATTTCGATCACTAATATTTATAGTCCCGAATTGACTTGTTTCAACTATTTACCAATTATCTGTTCCCACAGAGTTATCCATTGGTCCTGGTTCTGAAGTTGTTGTTCCTGATCCTGTGCTTGCCTAGATAGTTTACGGTAGGCCAGACGTAGCATATCAACTGATTCCTGGAGGGTACGGTCGAAGTAGGTCATTGCCTGGCCGATTGGTTTTGCTAATATCTCCATGGTTGGATTCCTGGCATCGGGGGATCAGAGAGTGCTTGAGTGTGTAGCCGGGGCCGATTTTCTGACCCCATATGGCTGTGAGAGGTGGTAGAGTGGCATAGATGACCTGGAGTGTCCTGGCGTATGGTCGCTTCCCACCAATGAAACTTCTTCAATGTCAGACATTGCGTAGTCTGTATCAACGGTCAATTGTCGTGCTGACATTGTTTAATGGGAGTTGGGATATTTTCCCAATCCCCTGGAAGAAAGAGCAAAAGAGGAGTGGATTATACTGAAGGAACTGGAGGTTCCTTCTTCTTCAGTGTTGAAGTCAAGGTGTGGTTTCCACGGGAATGTGGGACCGTAAAAGTGTTCATAGATTTTCTGGATATCTGATTCTGTAGCGACAAGTAGGGGATCAGGGAACCAGGTGGGTTCCTTAGGTTGATAGAATTAAATCTCTGGGAGGTAGTCTTCAAGTATTTGTTTGAATGAGGAGATGTAATTTCAGGGACGAGGTTCAAGCAGAAGCTCGTTAAGGAGGGTGGAATCAGCAATGAGCTTGTGTGATTCCTCAGGTATGACTTGGAGATGTGCAAAAGTCATGTAGATAGCCTTGGTAACAGGGAGAAATATCAATATACTGTTAAGGGTAGTCGATTCTAAAGACAAACGAATCTGACTAGGTTTAAATTTTCCTTCATAAACGGAGATTGTCTAGAAAGGCTTAAAGGTAAAGATTTTGCGTAAAACTTATAATATTGATAAGATCTCTTCTCCATTGCTTGATGATGCCTAAAGCTCATGAGGCACTTCGATATTTATATCCTGTGTCTGAGTGTTCACGCACTACATCTAACTTCTCTACTTCCACTAGTTTCCGTCCTTCAATCCTAAGTGCGAGAACCGTTTGACCCTTAGAATATTGTTACCCACGCAGCTTATTGACACGTTAAAGCTCCTTAATCCCTTGATGGTGGGAATCATTTAACAGTTGGAGATGTCGTTCCTCGTCCTGCCTCTTAACCTTAGGTAGTCGATCATGGAATTGACCAATAGTTTCTTAGAACCCCAAGTGGCCAACTTGGTTGGTGACCTAGCTGGCTACTGCCAGTTTTCCCTGTGTCTTGCAGATGGCTACCAGGATGACTTAAGACTTACGATTAGTCCAATACCATATTGTATTGCTATGCCTCTCCTTATCAACCTGTTCCGATAGGTCCTTAGAACAAGAGAGGCACGTTTTCAGGGTCTGAGTGGGTTCTCGTGTTTCCCCTGGAGCCCATTCTTCATATTCTCATATATGCGTGGAGTGTCCTGTCACTTTCGGTCCATTCCAGCAGAGGATGTACGGAATAGACCATAACTCTGCGGACACTAATCCTATGCATTTGATTGCAGTTGCATTGGGTCGTCCGAGTCAGCCTCTTCATACACCCAGTGGATAGCATCCGGTCGGACAGGCGGCAATGACGTAAATAGTGTTACCACAGGGCCGCCAAATCTCGGTTTTTTGATGAGGGGACACCTTTTGCTGAAGGCGCCGCAGGTGACGTGTAGGCCAAACAAGGAGGCTCGAGGGGTATGAGTAGTATCTCAGCTCAATTTTCATATGAATTCTGTGCTGGATTCCAGTACCTTGTACCCATGTGCCTAACAGCATACTATGTAGTCCTATATTTTGAAATATCTATTAGAAGTCCTATAGTGCAGTCTATTGGCTTGACCTAATTGAACCTACTATGATGAACTTGCACATGGCAATCAACGAAGTAAAACTATGCGGAGCCTGATATCGGCACCTTATTGGAATTCCTGAATATATTATGTTTACCACCTTTATGATTCCGGTTAGCCGTTGTCGGTCTTAATGAATATATTAATCTAAACAAGCTACCCTTTTTGAATCATGTCAGGATTCAGCCTCAAAATGAACCTTGTGAACTTCTCATTTGCTGCTATAACAATACTGATAATAAATTTGGAACTCCTGCCCTAGATATCAACTCATTCAGGTAAAGGAATATATGAAAAACACTATATTGTCTACTGTTGCAGAGGTATTATAGAGGAGGAAGAGCAGGAGGCAGAGGAGGTAGTAAAGGGCAAGGGGAGGAGGAGGCATCAGCAGCCATTTAGTTAGTGGATTGAATTTGGGGAAGTTGAAAGTGCAGATGGCAGGGACAAGTGTTGTTTGGAAAGGTTAAGTACTTAGGCATATTTGATTATTATATTATTTACTTACAGAACTTTGCCGACAATAATTTCGCCCGTATTATTCACTTAGAAGATACTGGGTTAATATCTTTTCTCTCTGTACTTTTTATCTTGTGTCCTTTTTAATTTGGCTACAGCTGCATACTATATTAGTATATTAAATTCTGACCTGATTTGAAATAGTCAAACTCGCAACCTTATCTGAACTATAATATTACAGTTATCATATCCAAAGCTGGCTTTACCTTCAGAAATCTTATACCTCATGTATTGAATCTAATCATTTATCTTTTAGTAATAGTTAATAAATGCAACTATGGTTTAAGTACAAAATATTGGAAGATAATTGATTGGAGAGCAATTGAGAATGTTATGGGGTAGCCAATGCGGTATTGTTGAATTGTCTATGCCGTGCTCGTATCGAGAAAATCAGAGAACTATCACGAATGCTCAGTAATAGAATGAAAAAGATAAATGGTTCTCGAGGGCTTGTGAACTTGTTATATTGTTAAGGTCTCTTCTCTGTTGCTTGATGATCACTTAACTACAGGGTTTTTTGTTCTTTCTTTTTTTGATTATCTCATTGAATTACTGTTTAAGGTACAGAAACTAGATGAAGCACAAGCTATAGCAGAAAGAAACCTCCAACTACAGTCCATCCCATCCCCACACAGCTAAAAAAGCCCTCTTACCGAAACAAAGTTAGGCACTTGGGTAGAAAAAACTACTAAGAAGAAACAGGCCTGAAATCTTCCAAATGACAGTAAACCTCTCAGCTCTGCAGACGAGCGACATAATAAATAAACAAAGGTCCACAGTGAACAAGAACCAATACCCTAAAAGGAAACAAAACACCTAAGCGAGAAACCAACTTGAACAATCAATTTGGGCAACGGCACAATATTCCATATCCCGCTAATCAAGGAGGGAACGGCAGGTTGCGGGGGCAATTAAATCCCCATGCATGAGGAGGCGAAAGGAATCAAGCTGAAGGAGGATGGTAAGCCGATAGAGGAGCAGAGAGTATGTGGTAGACAATGTAAATTGCCCGATACTACGGAAATCGTTGCAGTATGGTGCTAGATGAATGGTGGAGAAGTAGGGTGCCAGCCAGGGAGCAGTAGGGTACCAGCTGATCAACCGTCAAGAGGAGAGATGAGGAGAGGATGGAGGAGCGGTAGACCGAGGGACCAACAGAGTCCTGTGCGTGGCTATCAAGGCAGTCCTAATCAAAGTCAGAGTGGGGAAATCGACTATCAGACCGCTAGAGCAACTGTAGGCCAGTAGAAAGTTTCCCCCTACTGCAACCCTAGCTCTCAGCCGTATAAGGAGGTCAGAGGAAATTCCCGACAGTGCAAATATTAAGTGAGTCAGAGCAAAAAAGCTAAGTGTGGCAAAACAAAAGCAGGAAAAGGAGAGGAACTATCATTAATGATGGCAGAAGAGGAGGGAAGGAGCTCAAAGGGGTAGACCCTAAAGAGCACAGAGAGGAGGGAATCATTAACACAAATCCCCACCCCGTGGCATGGAGAAAGTGTGGAGTTGGGCCGAAACGAAATTGGTGATGATTTCTTGTAGTGTTGAGATTTCAATCGCCGGGTATGTAGAGGAGATAGAGGATGTCACTTAACTACGAGGGTTTTTTTTCCTTTTTTTTTTTTGATTATCTCATATATTCGCTGTTAACGTATAGGAACCTACATGGAGCGCTAGCTATAGCATAAACGAAACGTTAATTCCAAACGTGCAAAATAAAAGAAATAAATGCACAAGTTCTCCCCTAGTGATGACCATACCGTCATCGCGCCCAACAATGGCTACTAATTCAAAAAGTATGGAATGAAATGATATCAAAAGAAATCATAACTGAAAGGAAAGATATAGCAGGAAAGTCAAAAAACTCAGTCGGCGTCATAGTCGGAGGAGTCGGAGGCAGTGGTGGAAAAAACTGCAGGCATAGTGGTTGGGAAGTTCGTGCGAGTAGCGCGGATGTATGAGGCAAGACCAAGGATCATGTCCAGGTCAGCCCAAGGTGGAGAGTCATGGTCCATCAAAGACAGCTTCGGAATGTAAAGGTGGTGTTATCAGGACTTGTAGGGGAAGTGTAGAATTGCATGCTCAAAGGTTTCATCCTCTGAGTTACAGGAAGGGCAAGTGGGACAGCGATCGGCATCGTTCCATGAGGGTTATACGGCAAGATAGCTCTTGCCAGCGCGCATTTGCTGAAATCGCCTAGCTGTAAAGACCTCGAGGCCCATGAAGGCATGTGGGCGAAGGGACGGCTTGTACTGGTAGTAAGGAGGGGGTGGGGACAGGAGTGTCCAATCAGTGAGGAGGCCCTTTCTGCACTCTTCCTTCATCAATTTGTAGGAGACAGCACCTGGGATGGGGGGAGGGGGGGCAAAGACAGTGCCCGGTAGGAGGTGGGAGTTTATCTGTGGGAGTTTGAAACCGTCCGTTGCTATCTTGACCAAGAGGTAGCACATCCCATCAATTGGCAGGTGAGAGCGGATGGCGTGTATGGGCCTTGGTTGGGTCCAGCGTAGGGGGATGTAATTGGCCCTAAGGCCACGAAGGAGGTGGCGGGAAGAGTCCCCTGCCCTAAAGTTGGAGAAGGATGGAAATAATGGAGGCAGCCGGGCTGCGGCTGGGTTGCTCTCGGGAGGGGAGCAGGCCAGCCGTAGTCCAGCCATCCTGCGGCGATGGGGGAGGAGCCAGTTTAGAGGGGGGGAGGCAAGCCTCACAGGGAAGGATGGATACAGGAGTCGATGAGAGGCAGTTGATGACCCATCGTTGGACTTTGCTCCAAAAGACCTCCATCTTCCACATCATCGCAGCGTTGGGGATGAGGAGGTCAGCTCCATAAGTGAGGATTGGTAGCAGCAGGCTTATGGCCAGTCTGCGGTTCAGGTAGGGGACTATGCCTATGCTTGGAGGAAAGAGTTGCCTGATGAGACTGAAGGCCCCTTGAGCGAGGGCTAGCCTTTGGAGGAAGTGGGTGGAGGTTTCCATCGAGGGTGAGAACCAGTATCCTAGCTATCGGACTATGGAAGAAGGGTGGAAAAGACTCTTATCGTGAGAGACAAGAGCCAGTGAGGGGGGAGAGCGATCCCTTGGAGTTCGCCAGTGAATGAGTTCGGTTTTTGGAACGGAGAAGGAGACTCCAAGTGGGGTGGCCTTCCTGCAGAGGTGGGTGTAGTAGTGTTGGAGTAGCTGTGTGTTCCTCTAGTATGACCCAGACCCAACAGTGACAGTAAAATCATCAACTTAGAAAAACATAATCCCCTTTGGGATAGGTAGGTGCAGGGAGGATACATAAATTAAAAATAACAAAGGAGAGATAGGAGAGCCCTGGTGGGCACCCACTTGAACAGGCAGGAAAATTTAGGAGAGCCTTGGAAAATCAAGCGGCATTTACGGTCAGTCAAAAAGGAACGAACCCAAGAAACTATATACGGAGATACGCCTTTACCGCCAGGTAGGGAAGATAAACAAGTGGAGGAAATATTATCAAAGCCTTCCTTGATGTCAAGGAAGAGGGTAGAGGTCTTGAGGCCTGCACGTTGCAGTAGGCGGACTTCATGTGTGAGGGCAGCACATGCGTCATGGGTGCTGAGGCCAGGAAGCAAGGCACATTGGTTAGGGTAGATGAGGCCAACAGTGCGGGCCATTAGCGAAAGGCGGGTTGCTATTATCCTTTCAAGAATCTTGGAGATAGTTTCTAGTAGGACAAGGACCTGAAAGGAGGAGAGGGAGTTGTAATCAGATTTGCTGTGCTTGGAAAGGACAATGGCATTGGCTTTTTTAAGGGAGGAGGGGTGGAAACCATAGGTCAGCAGGGGACCTAGGAGGGTGGTGAGGAAGGTGGGGTTAATATTGTTGATCCTCTTCCATATACCATAGGGGATGAGGTCGGGCCCAGGGTCTGTCACCTAACTACGGGGGACTGCTAACTATTTATACACCTTTTCCTGGTACTTATATTGGGCATATATATGAAGTATAGTGCAAGAATGTATAATTGTCAACCTCATTTAGAGGTGTTTTCAATGGAACATAACCTACCCAACAGTGGCCCAACTAGTATAAAAAAATGTACAATTATCGATCTAATCAAGAAGCATTAAAGTACTCTTTTTAAATCTTCAGAAAGCAAATAGAGAGAGTTTGATCTGAGTTTGAAAACCTCCATATTTGGAGTCAAATTTCAGGTCTTGGCATTTTAAAGCAATATTGGAGAACTGAGTAATCCTGAAATTCAGAGTGTGAGCCAATTACAGTAATCTGAATTATACTAAGAAGCATATATCACGTGCTATACCAAAGTTCAACCTTTTGCAATAGGCAGAAGTGGAAGACAAATGTGGTAAAGCTGACTTGATACCTACCTTGTAGGCCAACTAGGAGGCTGACCCAAAACGAAAATTTATTCAATTATGGAAGATGGACTCTTCAGTTCAGATCTAGAGATCACCTATGAGAATGATATACCCTCTAGTAAGTTTATATCCAAGCAGTCAGTGTATATTATGATTAACCAGTAGACCAAGAACTATAATATTATCAACCCTCCTTCGTGGACAATCACTAATAATCTTGACAATTCTGCTGCACAACCACTATTGCATTTCTCTGTGCTACATGGTTGACACTCTTCCATTCTAGAACCCATATATGATCTGGAACCCTGACAATGGAGAACGTGCATCATATTAAAGTAGCAAAATACTTATTAACCACCAAGCACAACTCACAAAGCAAAAGACAGGGCAAACAAGGTAGTGTTATTTTTACATTAATGACATATCAGATTGTTTAAAAACAACAGGATGCCCAGGTTGGTAAGTCTGAAAAGTAGTCAAAAGATACTCAATGCAAAGAAAAAAGCATGTTAGGCCAAATGCAAGTCCTTATTCATAGAGATAAAGACATATGTCCAAAACAGATGTACTATTGAAACCTATAGAGAGAGCTCTGTATACTAACTACTAGACTCAAGCAACACTCTAGGCTGAAACAGTAAATATAAACTAGAATATTAGACTCGCTCAATCAAAATCACTCACAAGCTAGATACTTCTTATCAGCTTTACTATCTAACGTGTTTGATCTTGTACGCAATCAGCTCATCCACATTTGTTATTTTTTAAGTAATAAGGTGTGAGATACTCTTCGCCCATGCCCTATGTTCATGTTCGATTGAGTCACAAAGTCATGCAAAGCCACCAAGTACCGTTGTGCTGTAAAAGACCGTTGAGCTATCAGGCACTCTCTGTACTGCTCCCGGCTGCGAGCCAACGAGCGGTCGGGGGTTGTAGCCCACCACAGCCTTGGCACGAGTAGCAGCCATCATGTGTGTTGCCTACACACTACACATTCAATTTTCCCTCTCATACCATCTCTAGAGCGATTCAACAATCAGTATCAGGAAAAAAAAAAACCAACCGCCTACCACCCCTCAAGTCAAAAAGCAACAAACCCCTAAGAGCTTTTCAGATAACATATAAGACTGCGTATTTCGTCTTTGTCCAAGCGTCAACGACCTCGAACTCCGTCTAAGGATGACAGCGCAAATGTCTCATCCCTAAAGTCCCATCCTCTCCCCTCCGCAAATTCTGAGGGGAAAGAAGAAGACAAAGCACACCTACCAATCACCCTTTTCAATGGCCGGCCACAAAAAGGTCTTTCCTGTCCCAACATCTGCCGTCTCAATGACTCTGGGAACAGCCCGCTCTTCAGGAGCCTGCTTGTCCCATCCATGCGAAGACGCCCACACCGCTGCTTGAAGGCGGGACTTTATGCGGTCAAGTTCCACGATTTCCCCATCTCCTTCTGCTCCAGTCGGAGTTTGAATCGGTGTGTCTTCACCAATGGGCCGAGCTCCCACGTCGCGTTGAGAGAGGTGGTGTTTGGCGGCCGCCCGGCGACGTTTTTCTAAGTCATGTCAGCATAGAAGAACGTCTTAAGGGGAAGGGAGGGGACCTACTTAAGAGGGATTGGATTTCCGAAAAACGAAACATCTCAACTTGAGCAGGTGTTAGGGTGCGTTTTGCGCCGTCAGGGTAGTAACCGAGGTCGTCTTCTTCTTCAGCGGGGTGCTCAGGTTCATATTCAGGAGGGCCTTCTGAGATTTCAGGTTGAGGCTGGAGGAACCTGCGTGTGAAGTGTTGGTGGAGGTCAAACGATAGATGAGTCTCGTGAAAGTTACTGAGGTTTTGCTGAAGTATGTTAGTTTGTTAGTTTGTGCCATGAAGAAACAGGAGAGGACTTTACTGGAGTAATAATCGGGATCTCGAAGATAGACGCCATTACGGTCGATGAGATGGGTTGGGGGAGAAAAAAGGAGCAACGAGAGCTGCAGAAACCTTGCATTAGAATGTGTCAACACCAGAACCACGTGACCTCTCTACAGGCAATGTTCCCCCAACCCCAAAAGCTCCAAAGCTCCCAACTACTAACCCCCTCACCCCACCATAAAAACAGCACAATGTCTGTCCCCTCCACCCCCGCTATCTCAGTAGACTCCACCTACGTCGCCTCCCCACGCCTCCCATCCCCAGACTCCCGCTCCTCCTCGCGTCGCGTCTCCTTAGACGTGCCCTCACAGCAATCCCTAAACCCGCTCAGTTCCAAACCCCGACGCAACCGCTCCGCGCTCCGACAGTTCTACGGCCTTGGAAAAGACTCCTCTCTACCAGAAGAAGGTCCTGAGAAGAAGAAGCAAGTGGAAGAGGAACTCAGCGAAATCGACCGTGAAGGGTTCGATGCAACGGCTTACGTCCAGAAGTTTATCGCAGAAGCCGAGTTGAAGGAGTTACTGAGGAGGGAGAATGAGCTTGTCAATGGTTGGTTTCCCCTTTGTTTCCCTCTAGCAAGGTTAATCAATGAACTCGTGGGGGTAGAAATTCGAGGCTTCGACGGCGAGCGAAAAGCTCTCGTTTACGACAACTACAGTAAATTGATAACTGCAACTGACACTATTCGGAAAATGAGGGCTAATATGGAACCCCTCGCGCCGACTACCTCCACCCTTGGCCCTGCAATATCGCATATCGCGCAGGTGTCTGCTTCGCTAGTCGAGAATATTCCGCCTTCGCCGGTCACGCCCAAGATCCCTGCTTCGAACAAGAAGAAGAAAGACACTATTGTTTGGGCACTAGCGTGCCCGGGTAGGATTGAAGGGTTAGTGAGGGAGGGGAGGAGAGATGAGGCAGAGAGGGTTTTCGCTGTGCTGGAGAGGATGTTGGAGAAATGGAAGGGGGTTGGGGGTACCAAGGAGTTAAAGGAGAAGGCGAAGGCTGCATTAGGGAATGAGGAGCGATAGGGTTGGATAACATAACTATGGGCGGATTCTGGCGTTATTGATAAACCGGCTTTACCCAGTATACCGGGTTTTGATGGATTTTGGGCTGGTGTTTTTCTAGCTTTTGGCGCACCCAGGACGATTGGGATCTTAATTTGGGTAGATCATTTGGAGAAGATACAATACGGTGACAAATCTTTTCGTCTGGCACGGCAATGGCAATCCTACCACCACAACAAAATTACTACCAATGCAACTACAATTATTTGGAATAAACTAAAAGTCTAGGTATACATCCATTAAATGTAAGGAAGTCTTGACCATGAAATTAGAGAGCAAAAAAAAAATCAATACTTTGTATATAATACCATCCATTTGCATTTAAGACAGCAGTAATCCTTTCAGGCATAGACTATCACAGGTAATCTAAAAATTCTTTAAAATCTTGAGCTCAAACCTAATTGATAAACATTTTATAATACAAGTAGTATGTTGACCTCTTTTACCCTCAGGCTTATCAATAGCAGGAAAGTGCAGATATAGGTTTTCCTTAAATTTTTTCCAACTATGGTGAATAGAACCAGCGTTATGAAAACTAAGTTGCAATGCCGTAACTTGGATATTGTATCCTATAAACCAAGCTATTATATCTCTAGTACAGTGATAGCAGCCCTTTGACTATAAGTGGTCTGTATTACTTGTCCTTTTCCTGGTATTGGGGGTTTCATTTTGTTGGCTGTGTGTAAAAAGTTGCAAGACTCCTGCAAATGCAATTGCAAATTGGTTAAATAACTAAGCTTAAATTGTCAAAACAAAAATATCTTTTTTACTTCAACTCAAGGCTCCTACTTAACATAGGGGGTGATTAGCCCACCACGATGATGATTTGAGATCAGGTCTTGGCATTTGGAAATCAGATTGTTATAACTTAAATTGGGCTTGTTTGGGATCATGATTTAATGATTAGGATATGCAAGATAGCCTATGAACTTGTCCAGATTTGAATGACGAATATGGATAGAGAATTTGTCTTGACAGACATTATTATAATTATGCTTATATTATGCTAGAGTATAATATATTATTTTACCAGTTAAATACAAGTATTCTAGCTTGCTTTACCTACCAAATATGCGATTAGATGATACCCTAAATTACATCAAGATTAAGTAGTGGTATGCCCAACACCTTGTAATTTCAAAACATAATCTGAGGTCAAACCATATATTCAAATAAAAATCATGGCAGGCCAAACACCCTCTTAGTTTCCCTTGTATAAAATACTCTTTTTACTTGTACTTACTAATGGCCTTACCAAGCTTGATTTCCCTAGAAGACAACATTTGTTTTCTCAAACTGGAGGCTCTTATATCACTCTATTTGCCAGGAAGATAAATCTTAACTAACATATATTCTAGTTGATATACGGCTTATTTGTAAGGAATAAAATCTTAGGCCCTGTTTGACATTTGCCATAAAAAAAGAATGACATTTTTCCTGAAAATGACTTTAAAGCTATTTTTAAAAAATATAATGGTGTTTGGGAGTATACTTTTATTTTGTTAGGGTTAAGACATGTTATAAAAAAAGACACAAAACAAAGAGTCTAGAGGAGGTAAACTTAAAGCCTATTACTTTGTTTTGTAATTATAACTGCTTATATAAATTGTCTCCACTAGATACAACTTGGTGGCTAGGCTCTTTTCTCTAATATTATGGTTCCGGCCATCTATACTCATCATGTAATATTTTGGGACGGGGGACACCTTGGCGTTCAGCCACGAATTAGAAATATGGAACATAGTTCCATTCTCCAAGTATATATAGTTATTTTTGATATGTTTAGGCAACAGTGTTTCCATAATCATATATATATCTGTGGTCTCATCAAAGTATAAATCTCATAGTGGAGTCTTAGGCACTTGATATATGATATTATAGCATTAATCGAGCAGGTTTTATTATCTGACAATATTATTGAAACACTTGGGCTTAAACATATCAAAAATAGCAATAAATACTTAGGGAATTGAACTAGGTTCTATGTTTCTAATTCGTGGCTGAACGCCACTTTGTCCCCCATCCCAAATTATTTGGTTCAGAGTATAGACGACTAGAACCATACTCAGGCTAAGGTTGTGGCCTCTGAGCCAGAACCCCAGGATGCTCGCAGGCTCACAACTTGGGATACTCTAAAGAGTTCCTGACAGCTCAATGGTCCTATGTGGCTCAACGGTCCTCAGTGGCTCAACGGTTCGTTATAGCTTAATGGTAAATAATTACTTGGCAAAACTTGGTCAAGTGACATAATTTTAGGTCACAATACAACCATGTAAATCATGTTAGTTTAGTAGTTTAATCAGAGTTTTACATACAGGAAGTCTTTTGTTCTACATACAAAATACCATTCCTCTCATTACGAATTATGCTATCAGCACAAGGCTTTGTGCTACCTAGCCAGTGTATTGAACCCTATAGCGATGTGGAAATTCGAATCCAGGCTGCTATAGTTTTAATCAAGTCCAAAGAAAATGAGACACCGAACCAGCCTGCCATCGCAGCCAAATCTGAAGTTCCAGTTAGAAGTCTTTGAGGGTGTTTACAAGGTCGCAAGTCAAGATAAGAAAGACCAGCAACATACCAGAAGCTTTCCCCAGACTAAGAACTTACCCTACGTCAGTATATTAATCAGCTGCATGAAATTAGGACAAGTCTCCACCTGCAAATGATTGCTAGCTGTGCCAATAGCATTCTCCGTAATGCCCACATTGGACCTGCCCCTGCACCTATTGTTTGTGACCACAGGACTCAACGTTTTCTAAATCGTAAGCCTGATTACTTTATTCGAAAGCAATAAACAATTGATGGTCATCGTAAAAATGCGCACCAGTGCGAGAATATAAGGAGTTGGTTTTCAAAATATCAGGCAGTTTGTCAAAAGTATAACATTCAGCTACGGGATCAGTAGAACTTCGATAAAACTGGTTTTCGGATCTGAATCAGACGTGATTAGTGGATTATTACATAAGACCCAAATCGTCAGGCCTACTTAGCAAGTTCAACAAAACGGTAACATGTTAGTGTTTGGAAAACAATCAGAGGGGATGGTGCAGTATTACCTCCCATGATTATTGTCCCTGGTATTATCCACCAATAAGCCTGGTATACTACTACTAGTATCACAGATGATTACCTCGCCAGGACATCAGAAACCGGATATAATATGACCAATTGACAATGGATTAGCTGGTACATTTTCAATGATTTTCTCGTATGTGACAGGTCGGAGCGTATCGCCTTTTACTTCTGGATGGATTTGGTTCCCACTGTATGAAACAGTTGCTCGACTATTGCGATCAATACAAAATTATTGATTTCTGCTTACCCCCTCACTCTAGCCACATTCTTCTTCCATTCGATGTGGTTGTATTTCAACTTTATAAACATTACCATTCCGAAGCAGTTGAGGCAGCTACTCGAATGGGATGTGGAGATTTTGATAAAGTAGAGTTTAAGGACCAGATTCATTCTATTCGTCAACAAACCTTCAAGGCTTCCACAGTCCACTCAGCATTTCGAGCAACTGGGCTAATTCCGTGTAATCCTGATATTGTTTCACCAAGGTACGTGAGGTAGTTCTAATCCCCAATCCTTTCCGCATAAGCCTCCCAGGATTATTGTTTACTGTTCCCCTTATGATTCCTACTCTCAGAACCCAAGGGGAAGAACTACAACATGATGCAAAGGATCTCTCTCCTGAATTTCAGTACAGACTCCAGGTTGTACTAGAAGGAGGACTTGCCCAGGCACAGTCTGGTGCATTAGAGATAGGGTACTTGGAAATTACACGTGGTGCAGAGCAAGCCCGGAATGCAAGACGGAGCGCTCTACACAGAAGGCAGATACAGAAAGGTGGTGTCATATCTGCATCTGAAGCACGAGATATGGTTAAACGAAAAGATGATGCAGAGCTAGGAAAGGCGGAGAAACCGCTTCGTAAAGCCCTAAGTGCCAAAACGAGGGCAGATTTGGCTGAGCAGAATCATTTCCTAGATGAGATAAAGGGACAAATGAAGGCGAGGAAGGCCTTTCCAGCTTATAAGAAGAAAATATCTAAAATGATAGTTAAGGAGATTAAGCAACAAACAAGGTTGCGGAGATTATTGTAAAATAAAAATAATATATTCTTCTTTCAAGTTATATCAAGCCTGGTAGTGATATAAAGCTACAAAATTATGTTAACCCACAAAGTTTCATTGAGCCACAACCTTGGCACGAGTAGTATATATATAGAATGTTCTGCCCACTGGTAGTCAAACCGAACCATCAACTTCCTCTCCTATCTACTCTACATACAAACTCAAACCAGGTCTACCCTATCCAAATATCTCTATCTTGTTGCCCTTATTTTACACTTTTATTTTCGAGTTTTTATTATGCCAATTAGCTTTAAGTTCACCTCTTTTACACCAACAATTGTTTTCTTTTGAAAGTGTCTATTTCCACCCTTTAATTCACCTATTTAGAAAAAAGATCCTACAGTTTTTTAACCAATCTCCAACCTTTCTTAGGTATTTTTGCTCTTTTTTTGTATTTTTTATTATTTTTTATTAAGTTATTCTAAAGGTAATTTTACTAACATGCTTGCTAGTTAGGATGGGATTTAGTATTTGGATTGATGAGACAGAAAGCTTCATGGTTGAAGGCTTGCTAAGATAAGTACAAGAGGGGGAGAGGGGTGAAAATAGCTTAAAGAAGCCAGTCTGGAAGGTTCTTGTTCCAGAGTAAAATACTGCATATACAGGAATCCTGGACAAGCCAATTACTGAGGCTCAAGCCAAAGCCAAAGAGAGTTCAGTAAGTAATACATTAATTGCAGATCCTAATATATATTATGCTAATATAGTATTTAGTTGAAACGGGAATTTGAGATTGTTTATTCAATTCATCAAAATTCAGGCTTTGGATGGGATGAGATTAAATGTATTCCCAAAGCTCCTACAGCAATATGGAAGTGATAGCTTGCGGTATATTGTATGTTGAAATTATTTTATATTAATTGGTGAGAGGAAGGCTAATAGAAATATATGAGAAAATAGACACATAAGGAGGCTGCAAGATATCAAAATAAGTCACTTCAATACGATAACTTGTTAGCAGAACTCTTTATAGGTGTGAGAACAAGTGGTGATTATGCTCGAACAGGGGAGCTGCAGTCAAGGGTGGAGCAACAAGGTAGTCAAGATGTGGATCATGAGGAGGAGGTTATAGGGGATATATATACTAGGAGTGAGGGGCAGAATGATGCAGAAGGAATGGCCTAGGTGTACTCATAAGACTATAACTTTGATGATAAAGTAGCAGAGCCTCTAGAGTCACGGGTGGAAGTGGCAGATGTGAGGAGGATACGAAACTGCTCTAGCTCTTAGTGTGCTATACAGAGTGGTAAGAATACCTCTCTACTATCAAGGAGAAAAAGGTTGAAGGTTGATAAAGGGAGTTTGGCAGCAGTTATGAATGAGCTAGTTGATGACGCTATTTTGCAAACAACATGAGGTGTTGTATTCAAGCATGAGCTGGCTATTAAAGTTCTGCAGGAGAACTAAGTATAACGGGTGTACCATGTAGGAAGATGGATCCTAAGGTTGTAACTACACCAAAGACTCAAAGTCAAGTTCCCAGAAGGTAAATATATAGATAATTGAATCAAAATAATAAAACTTAATATTGTTAAGCCAGAGCTTCACTCAATTCAAGTTCTTCATGTGAGGATGGTTGGTTATCAGAGTAGAATTCCAATCATGTGTATTTAAGTAGAATTATAAAGGCCATTAACACCCATGCCTACTTCGACTATAAATTAGCACCCTTCTCCACTCAGGGTTTATTATCGCCAGACTTCCTCAGGGTCTGCTTCGGAAGTCTGCGGATCACTCAGATAAGGAGAGTCCCCCAATCTGATTGGTTTTCTGCAATATATATCAATTATATCTTCAGATGAGAAAAACTTATTAGAAATAAGTCTTGTCAGTGGCCTACTGTCAATTTGACATGAGACTTGATATCTCAGTTAAAACTCCATAGCCTGATTACATTTTTGTCTATGCAAGTAATATAGCTATTTTGTATTCATGACCAATTGGCAGCTTTCTAAATGACTGCATAACTCTCCCAGCAACTGCCACGACCATGTTGGCTAGAATGTGCGCTACCAATAGCCCATGGTTCTTTAACCACCTAAGTCGGGACAAGACTTAACGTTCTCATAGTCCTATTGTAACGTCTCTTAGTATTGGTATAGTTCTTGAACTATAAGTTGCCTTTTTGCAGTAATGTTTTTCTGGACAAACTTCGGTGTATTGCCGAAGCTCAGGCAGCCCTTCTGAGGGACTCCCACACCTCCAATAGGGATAATAGGTACCTAAAGTAACCCCTGAATACCGCCTGATGTCAAATCTAGCAACTTGCCCATGTTGTCCGTCACCTACCCCTATATACATCCTGTGGACAGCAGATGGTCGCATGGACGGTAGTGACGTATACTGTATTTAGTCACTGCCTTCAATCTCATGATTGTTGTTAGGCTTTTTGCAACAGTCACCCTTTCACACCTGTCCCAAGCGGCGAATGTGGAAGCTATAAGGGGTGTTGGACCTTCCATAACCTCCCTCAGGAGCACTGGGTCACTGGAGTAAGGTTTTACATTTTGGATAACATTATGGTAAGGTAACTTGAGGTCTATGATTTCATATATGTCTTCAAAAGTAGGGAAACTTGTTCCTATGATAGTGCAAATCTATGCCGAAGTCCATTTAATACCCACTTGCATTACCTGCAGGCTCTGTTTAACTACGGAATTGTTTCCACAGGTCCGTATTACCATCATAGACTTGATTATGCGACTACAGAATAGCCGAAGGTGTCCACACTGCTTACCATATTTTCATAGAGCGTTTGAGTTGCCCTGCCTAGCTGGCTACCCTTTATAAGGTCGATGTTGGGTTACCCACTCTTAATGAGTTACCCTGCCTAACTATGCGTCCGGGTTACCCTACCTGATTGGAGATAAGAGTTACTCAGCCTAGATGCTTACCTTACCAGAGTGTGGATCTGGGTTACCATGCCTAGCATAATTACCCTACTCTACTTAGTAACCAGGTACCTTTCCTAACCTAAGTACCTCAGGTTGCCAAGTCACTATTCTGGTCTATGGTACCATTCCTCGCCATTGTCCTCAGGGGACTCTGTTGGGGCTGACATCTGGCACACTCTAGCAATTGAAATGTAGGAGTTTTACACTTCTCCCATCTTCCACAAGTCGGTCGTCAGAGGTAAAGCTTCTCTGTTGCCAATCTCTCTTCCCTCAAGACCTTACATTAGTACTTGTTCATATTTGGTGATCCCTGGGCTTAGCAGGATAACTATTGTGAAAGCACCACAATGCCTCCAGGGCCGTTCCTTCCAACATCTTCAATGATTCCCATGTGTTCTCCTCCATGCTATACCCTTCCCACAAGACTAAGTATTTTATATACGATTAATAGAACTTAGTTTTTGCATGTCCATACTACTGGCTGTCAAGAAAGGCTTCTACTGCATTGCTCGGCTCTGTGTCAACAATATCTGGGACCGCTACCTCCTTCACGAGTCTACCAATTTGCTCATTGCGATAAGGTTCTAGAAGTACAACATTGAAAACTTAGTGGATAGTCCATCACACAAACAGTTCCAGCTCATATCCCCATGTTCCTATTTTTCGCTTGACTACGAACGGACTTAAGCTTCTATAGTCAAGTTATTCTATAGGTTGCTTTGTGCAATTGTTGCCTTTGTCTAATATAACAGGTTGGCCCTCTTTGCTGGGCTTTGGACCACATCTTCTATGGGTGACATACTCCAGAGATGGCAGACTCTTGTGGTCATGCTACTTCCTTTGCCGCTCCTAGGCCTTTTACAAAGGATTTCGAATATCTCCCCATGTGCCTTCCCAATCCTTGACCCCTAGATTGCTGTTCTACTGTATGCTTTCATGCTTAGAGAAAGCCCCAGACCAATTCGTCCTTGGTACAAACATGTTGTTCGCCTCGAATAGGGATACCTTAAACGACTTGGCAAATAACGTATTTTAGGCCAGTCAGCTAACGGCCACACCGCAGCCCAATCGTCTTGCTGATATTAATAATAACCTCTTAGGTACTGTTCCAGCGTTTGATTAACCCTTTCAGTTTGCATATCAGTTTCGGGATGGAAAGTAGTAGAAAACTTGAGTTTCACTTGTAGTTGTTAGGCACATAGGTACAAGGTACTGAAATCTAGCCCAGAATTCACATGAAAATCGGGGTGAAATACTACTCATACACCTCCGCCCCCCTTGAGGGGCCCGCACGTCACCTGCGGCACCTACAGGAAAAAGTGTCCAATCACAGAAAAAACAAAAAATGTCACCCCTCTTGAAACACCATTCACGTTGTCGCCGTCAGGCTGACCAGATGCTCTGCATTGGGTATAAGGAGAGGGAGACTTGGACGACCCAATGCAACTGGAATCAAGTGCATAGGATCAGTGTCCGCAGAGGTACGGCCAATTCCAGACAGCCTGCCCTGTAATAGACTGAAGGTGACGGGACGCTCCGCTCAAAAATGATCAAATGATAGGTGGGCTCCCGGAGACATATGAGAACCCTCTCAACTCTGAAAACATGCCTACCTTGGTCCAGGGACCTATCGGAACAGGGTGATAAGGAGAGGAATAGCAATACAATACGGTCTTGGACTGATCGTAAGCCTTCAGTCATCCATAAAGCTATCTGCAAGACACTGGGAAAGCCAGTAGTATCCAGATAGGTCACCAGTCAAGTTGGCTACTTGGAGTTATAAGAAACCATTCGTATATTTCACGATGGACTACCTAAGTTTAAAGGGCAGAACAAGGAACGACATCTCCGACTGAGAAAGGGTTCACACCTTCAGGAAATAAAGGAGCTCATACGTGTAGTTAAGCTGCAGGGGTAACAATATTCTCAGAGTCAAACAGTTCTTTCACTTAGGGTTCAAGGACGAAAATAGGTGGAAGTATATTAATTAGAAGTTAGAAGTACTCCTCAAACATGCAGACACGTGATATAAATATCGAAGTCCCTCCCAAGCTTTAACCATCATCAAGCACCAGGGAAGAGATTTTATCAATATTATAAGTTTTACTTAGAATTTTCACCTATGAGCCTTCCTAGACAATGTCCGTTTACGAAGAGAGATTACAAGCCTATTTCGTTTTGCTTGCATTGAGAATCAACCACCCTTAATAGTAGTAAATCCATGAGACTCATCCACAACATATGTGTGAAACGCTTATCTTGATCAGAGATAATTGATTCTGGGAGCCCATGCAATTGCCATACTTCCTTGAACAACATGAGAGCCAATTCTTTTATAGGGACCTCTGTAGCCAAAGGGATATAGTAAGCCATCTCGGAGAACACGTTAACAAAGACCCATATCTTTGTATACCCTCTGACATGGGTAAGGCCACAATGAAGTCAATAGATATTCCGGTAAAATGGCCTCATAAGAACCTTAACAAGCTGAAGCAAGCTAAACCTCCTGTGCCTTATTGTCTTACTTTGTTGACAAAAGTCGCAGGTATAAACATATTTCGTTACGTGATTCTCCCTCCATTTTGGGCAAATAGAAGTTTGGTTTTACGCGCACCATAGTCTTATATGTTCAAAAGGGTCCCGTAATCCTTGAATCATATTCTGCCAGCATGATTGTCCACTTTAAGACCTGTAGGTGAGCATGTCTTTCTCTATTTCGAACTGAACCTTAACAGTTAATCCCTTCTCTGCTACCGCCATGCGGACCATGGTATGCTTAGTCATTTTCTGCAACTGTCTTTAGGGCTTGTAAGAAATGTGACTGTAAGCGATAACACAGGCAAGTCAGTTGCATTTGGGGACGCAGGAGGTTCGGTTCCTATTGATCATTCCATTGCCCAGGATGAAAAAACATTTGCCGTAGTGGATTACTGCCTCATTTTACATAGTTGTCCCAAGGCTGTTTCAACACATCTACATTTCTTCAGGCGTCCTTCGCGGTAAACTACCTTGGAGTTAAATAGCAGAAGGAATTCTGTCCTGCAGTTCTGCCAGTGGTTCAAGACCTTCTGTTAGGCACAAACGACTCCCATGAGGATTACATAACTTTTCAGGAGGAACTGCATGAGTCCGAACCTCTCCAGGCAATTACCCCCCTACGGCCCCAATGTTCGCTATGGGAGTCCTCACTGGTGCCTAGTGCAGTTGCTCGTTTACTAAGAAAAACGAGTAATTGCAACACATATTGTAACCCCGTATACGTCGTCACAGTCCGTCCGACCGGATGCACTCTGCAGAGTACTTGAGTATATGGGTGGGCCTCTCTGGCTACATCTGGGAAGTGGAACAAAGCGATTCCGTTAAGAACTCGCAAAGTTACACCTCAGTGAAGAATAGAGAGCCCGGGTAGTCCTAATGGGTATGAATGCACAATTGAGGTAGGCTACTCCAACACACACTGAGAGTACTCTGATGCCCCTATGATGCCTATAAGGTCAATGAACCTGTCGGAACAAGTTGATAAGAACAGGCAGTTAAGACGAGAAGGTATTGGCCCGATCGTGAACACTAGTCATCCTGAAAGCCAGATCCAGAGCCGGATAATGCGGCACAAAGCAGACTTGGCCAACAACCAAGCTGGCCATCTTGGAGTTCTAAGAAGTTATTGGTACGTTTCAAATGGGACGGCCATATCTGAACAGCTGAAAGAAGGAAGACAACTCAGACTAAGTAGGTCCACACCCTCAGAGAAGTCAGGAGCTCTGATCATACCATTAGCTGTGCGGGAAAAGAGAAAGTTTCAGGGTCAAAGCGGGTTCACTCTTGTATTACGAGAGGAAGATTGCAGAGAAGTTACCTGTTTAATTGTAAAACTGGTTGTAGTCCGTGAACACTCAGACACAGGATATAAATATCGAAGTTCCTCCCCTGTTTTAGCCATCATTAAGCAATGGATAAGAGATCTTATCAATATTATACGTTTAACTTAAAAAATCTTTGCTACTAAGTCAAATGAGCCTTCCTAGACCTGTCTCCGTCTACGGAAATAAGATTTAGCCCTACCTCGATTCGCGTGTCATTAGAATCGGCTACCCCTAACTGTATATTGATATTTCTCCTTTTTACTAAGGCTTTTTACTTGACTACTGGACACCTCCAAGTCATTCCTCAGGAATCATAAAAGCTCATAGTTGATTCCATCCTCCACGATGAGCTTCTGCTCTAACAACTTCCCTCAAAATACATGTCCTTTTCTGAAGAAATACTTGAAAACTCCCTCTCTGAGATTCAATTCTATATACCTCAACAACCCTCCTGGTTGAATGATCGCTAACTCATCCCTACTGAAGCAGATTTCCAAGAAATCTACGAACTCTTCTATGGTCCCACCTTCTTGTGGAAACTGTTTTAAGACTACGATACTGAGGAAGAAAGAACCTCTAGTTCTTTCAGCCTTACCTCCCCCTGCTTTACCCAATCTCTTTGGAGACTAGGAAAACATCCAGAGTCCCAATAAAACGAGATTGCAGGACAATTGACTGTCAACACGGAAAAAGCCATGTCCGACATAGAGGAAGTCTCTCTGGTTGGAAGCGACGATGCATCCTGACGCTCCAGGTCACCTTTGGCACTCCACCACCTCTCACAACCATCTGGGGTTAGAAAGTCGGCCCCAGGAACTCGATCAATCATTCCCCATCACTGAGACACTAGAAATCCAGCTATGGAAAGATTAGCCGAACGCATCAGGTAGGCAATGAGCTACTTCGACCATACCCTCTAGGAATCGGTTGATATGCAGCACCTGGCCTACTGTGAACTATCTAGTCAAGCTCTGGATTAGGCAAACCAACTCCAACACCATGCCTAACTGATAACCCATGGGGAACAAATCATCGGTGAAGAGTTGAAACAAGTCCATTCAGGACTTGAAATGTTAGCAACAGAAACCGCTGCACTTGAAGATGCAAGCACCAAACAATTGGAAGCAAAGTTGCAAGTGCAGAAAGAACGTGCTACATATCATGAAGTGGTAAGTATCCAACTTCATACTAACATTGGGGCCACAGGTCAAGAGTCGCTGGATCGAGACTGCCAGCTAGAACAGGCTTTGGCTAGGCAAAAAGCGGAACTCCAACAAAGACAAGTGACCACCCAGGAAGAACATAAGCGGACCTGAGAAGAGTTACCAGAACTTTACCAGAGCCTCCAACAAGAGCAATTAGAGAGGGAGGCCCCTGTGATCAGACGGAATGCTGCGTCCGCACAGCTTAACTGAATGTTGACACGGATGAAAGAGACTCAGATGCAGCTACAAGTTGCACGAAACACCACTATTGTGTAGGAAATAGTACCACCACCACCAGTGGCAAATCCTGGATTGGAAAAACAGACCACGGCTGACGGAAAGGAAGAATTATGCTCTATCCCTGGAAGGGATAAAGGAAAAGGAGTAGACTGTAGAGAAGGAAATGGAAGTGTGGGAAAAAGCCCAGCGCTGCCTCTACCAGCTAATGCCCCAGACCCAGGAGACGATGACCCCGGCTCGGAAGACGGAGGTGGCCCCTCTGAAAAAGATGTGGAACCATCCCGCAGACCCTTGCCAGGACGAGGGTATGAATCTGAGGCAGACGCATGGGTGGACCGACTAGGACAAGCATTAGCCCGTAAGAACAGATGGTAGGCGGTTCCCCTCTTCACATTTGAAAATAAGCCTACTCAGGATGTGCGAGTATAGTTACAAAATTGCAAGGATTACTTTGAAAGAAACCCATGGCAATGGGAAGATGATGAAGAACACATCAAGTGTCCGTTGGGAAGAATGGAAGGAACCGAGGTGGCCTCTTTCGCAATAACCTACAGGAAGAAGTAGACTGGGGATCTTGGATTCCTCAAACACGAGGGTTACAATTTTTGGATAACTTTCCTGGCCGAAGTGACGGACTGATTCTCAGTACTGCATAGGGCGCAGAAAGCTCTAGTTGAGATGGAGAGGGTTAGGTACACTGGAGATATAGAGAAGTATCTGCTTACTAAGGAAAACCATAACATCGAGGCAGAAGTATCCGGTATCGCTTGGAGAACCATAATATAGCGACATCTTCCCATTGAAGCCATGCGTACACTATGACATGAAAATCAACACTAGGATAGTTAAAGGATTAAGGCAGTTCGTAGGGTTACCAAAGCAGAAGAATCGTTCAAGGAACAACAAGTGACATTTAGAAAAAACGACCAGGGAAAAAGTGACTCCCTGAAAAGATAGCGGGAAAAGGAATCCAAACCTAGCAAGACCAATCTTGAAATGAAAAAACGGAAAACCTATACGGCAGCTGAAAAGGATACCTACAAATGGAAAAAAACCAAGGGGAAAAAGGGAAAATTGCCCCCGATGAAGGAAAGGTTGAGCTCAAATATTGGGTTGAAGCTCATAAAGCAATCCCTAAGGACAAAATTGAAGAGCGAAAGAAATCCAATCAAAGGACCTGTTGCACGTTGGCTAACCATATTTGGAAGTTCTGCAGGAAACAGGCCCATGTATCGGTAATAGGACAAAAACGGGCAAATTTCAAACCCAATATCGACGAGCCCTGGTAAGATGGGAGCAAACAGTACCCACAACCAGGGTGAACCAAGTCAACCAGCTCATGATTTGGTAACTGGATGACATGGATGAAACCTAAAAAAGGTTTTCGGACCCCGGCAGCGACAGCAACTGGGTACTCAGTTATGGACCCCGTACCCAAACCAAAATCAACAAGGGGGCTCAACCTCTGCAAGGTCCTACTAGCAGGTATTCCGCTCTTCTCCGTGGGAAACTTAAAATTAAAGGGAGAATCACGAAAAGCAATCCAGAACTACGGGAGTATCGCAGTCCTAAGAATGACAGGCGAGCTAGAAGCGATTAAACCGGACGGCGGCTCGTGGTAGTCCGGGACTAACTTCGAGAACCTGAAACTGAAAAAAAAAAAGCGGAGCGCCAGATTTGATGTATATCGGACCTCAGTACAGAAGACGGTTAACTAAACCTGCATCCTTATAAAGCCCTAAATCCTGGTAAATGATCCAAGGAAGAGTGGACAAAGCAGTGCTGACTATGGACTTCTTAAGAATGGCAAGGGGAAATCAGTCTAGCCTGCATCAAGAGAAGCCTTCCAGGAACGATATATATAACAGGTCGGCTAGACTACAGAATAGTTGGGGAAACGGAACAGGATTCCTGACAACGAGGCAAATGAAGTTAGAAGAGAATGGGAAAACTACCGCTACCTAGTCCACACGCTAAATGGAGTGGGGTAAATCCGTCCCAAACCTGGACTTCAGCTTTGTGGACAGGATGGGCATGATAGACTCATAGTATAATCAAGGCGATGCATGAAAAATCCACTGCCCACAACCTAATGATAGGAGTTTGGCTCCAGGTAGGTAGGGTAAATGGCAGGTATATGGGAACCCTTCGGCAAGGGGTAAAGACCGCTAGTAGTGGGCTGCCCAGTACACCAAAGACGGAGATTTTAGTTTGTCTGAGGAGGCTTAAATAGCCAAAACTGTGCAGGCATGGTAACAAACACCCTAAGTTAACACAACAATGAAAATGGCATACAAAAGACCTGCACATGCCCCTAACGGCCCTAACAAAAGAAACAAAACAGAACCAGCAGCCACGCCTTATTATCCATGCCTAAAGGGCAGGGTGACCGTTGAAGCAAATGGAGACCGAATCCAGATTCGTGTTCTATTAGACTCAGGGTCTAACATATTCCTAAATAACCAAGAACTGGTTATTAAACATCACCTACCATTCCATACACACACAAATAGCTTGGACATTTACATCTTTGAAGGAACCACAGCAGCATATGGAGGAAAACACTACACACATCCTAATCTTTTACAGATCGGGAGCAATGCACAACGATCTCACATCTCATGCGAAATTGCCAATCTTGGCAAATATGACCTTATCATCCCATTTGGATGGTGGCATACAGAACATCCCATAAAGCACATTGAGGATGCGCAAAAATGGTTATTTAAAGAGGAAAAATGTCAAAGTCATGTTAATGATGAAGGCATAGACCTGACATTTGTATGGGACGAGACTGAGGCCTACGACTCTGAAGCACCATATATTGGAAGAACAGAAGTAGCATCCACTTCAGAGTCAATGAAGATCCAGTAAATACCTCAGGAATACCATGAATTCTAGAAGGTTTTTAAACCAGAAATAGTGGAGAAACTAGCTAGAAGAAGAACTTTTAAGCACGCTTTTGACTTGATACCCAGCGCAGTACCGCCATGGGCCCAGATATATCCTATGTCCGCCCACTAGCTGGAATTGCTTAGCAAATACCTGCAGAAAATGCAGGAGTAAAGGAAAATCATGGAGATTAAATCTCCTGCAGGGGCTCCAATTTTATTTATCCCTAAACCCGACGGTTCAATAAGGCTATTTGTGGACTACCGACAGTTGAACATACTAACGGTGGCCTACCAATATTAGCTACGTCTAAGGAGCGAGCTCCGCGACTGGGTAGCTGGTGCCCAAATATTCACTAAGCTCGACTTAAAAGATAGCTATCACCTCCTAAGAATAAAGGAAGGAGATTAGTGGAAAACAGCATTTAGGACCCGATACGGCCACGTTGAATACGAAGAAATGCCATTTGGGCTAGTGAACGCAGTGGCCACATTCTAGGCCATGATGAATAAAATTCTACCTGAATTTTAGATCTGGGAATCGTGGTATACCAAGACGATATCTTAATTTACTCCAAGATAGAGAAAGAACACCTCGACTTGGTCAAAAAGGTACTCTCTCGCTTGGAAGAATATGATCTAGCAGTATCAATTACCAAGTCAGTTTTTCACGTCAAAACTGTGGAGTTTTTGTGTTATATTGTGGCAATTGATGGAGTTACCATGAGTGATAATAAGGTCTAAAGCTTAAAAAATTAGAAGGCACCAAGGTTTGTCAAGGAGGTGCAAATATTCATTGGCTTTGCCAATTTTTACTGACGTTTCATTAAGGATTTCTCCAAAATCTGTAAACCTATTACCGAAATATAGAAGGGCGACCCTAGAAAATTCAGCTGGGGGCAGGAACAACAGGGAATTTGAAGAAGTTAAGATATGATTTATCTCCGCCCCTATACTCGGTCATTTCTACCATGACAGAGACACAATTCTGGAAACCGATTTTAGTGATTTTGCTCTAGGATGCGTCCTCTCTCAGTTTAAAGACAAAAAGCTACATCCGGTGGCTTTCCACTCACTGAAGCTGAGCACAGCGGAGCGAATTTATGAGATCCATGATAAGGAACTATTAGCAATTCTCGAAGCATTCAAAGAATGGATTCTGTAGTTAGTTGGAACGGAAAAACCAGTAACTATTTACACTGATCATCAGAGTCTACAGAATTTCCTTACAACTAAATAATGGAATCCGTGGCAGATACGAAGGGCTCAACAAGTGGTGAATTACAAATTTAAATTTGGATATTGACCAGGAAAACGAGGAGGCAAGATAGATGCATTAAGCCGACGGTTGGAGTACAGTCCAGATGAGGGAGCTGCGTATAGCACACAGTCAATACTAAAGCCTTCCTACTTCCAAATCACACAGGTGCAGTTAAACCAACCAGAAAGGGAGGAAACAATAATTGGCACAGAGTCTACAGGTTCCTTGCGAATAAAAATACTCACTCCAAAAGCACAAATACCTACGGACGCGTCCCGACTAGCAGCCTGACACGACCTGTACGCACTGAAGACTTCGTAATGCCAGCCAAAGAACAAAGGTTGGTAGAAACTAGAATTTCTGTTGGATTGCCAAAGGGAAGATACGCATGCTTGGTACCACGCACTGGAATGGACGCCAAATTTGGGATCATCATTGGTAGAGGAGTAATCGACACTGACTATACAGGCGAAGTCAAGGTTATCTTAACGAAGCATGGAAATCAAGATTGCCAGGTTTGCAAAGGGGACCATATGGCACAAATGATCATTGAGAACACACACACCGCTGAGGGGATAGAAGTCAACGGACTAATAGAAACTTAATGGGGCCAAGGCGGATTTGGAAGTACGGATATATCCCCCACGACGATCAACTGTAACAAAGGCCCAGGTAGTGGTGGAACACTTATAAGCGAACCAGGCCAAAAATGAGTTTCTTGATAAAATAGACCATTAAGCAAGACAAGCTAAAGGGATACTACTAATGTCTAATGCTATAATGTCAAAGGTCGATATTAGGAAATATGACCTGACATTATTAAAACCATCCAAGAGGCAGGTCGGAACGATCAAGACTGGCAGGAACGTAAGCAGGAATTGGAAACATTAACCAATGAGGGCAAACAATTACTAAGTTACTGAGCAGTAATTGAAGGACTGATCTACTAGAAGAATCGCTTATATATTCCAGAAAAGGAACAGCAGCCCCCAACTATAGCCAAAGGTTTCCAAGACTCTAAGGTAGCTGGACACTTTGGACAGGAAAAGACTATGGAAATTGTTACCAGGGACTTTTACAGGAGGGGGCGGACAGCGTGGATAAATGACTACGTACGGTCATGTGATAAATGTCAACATAATAAATCCCCAAGACATGCGCCGTTCGGTCTGCTGCAGCCTCTTGAAGTTCCGTTCGCAGTCTGGTTATCCATATCGACCGACTTCATCACACAACTACCAGAATCACAAGGAAGAACACATATTATGGTAGTCGTGGTTCAATTTACAAAGATGGCTCACTTTATAAGTTTGGAAAGCAATGTAACTGCTAAAGATGTTACAAACGTATTCTTGAGCGAAGACTGGAAGCTACATGGACTTCCAGCAGATATTATCTCACAACATGGATGCAGATTTCACAGGTGAATTGTGGGAATCCCGATGCAAAACCTTAGAGATAAAACAAAAGATGTCAAATGTTTACGACCCGCAAACTGACGGACAAACAGTGACGACCAACCAAGTGCTGGAAGGATACCTCAGAAACTTTGTCAATTACGATCAAACGTACTGGTTTCAGTTGTTAACACTAGCCGAGCATGCCTACAACAATTCAGTAACGAATGCTGATCGCATGTCACCATACTACACCAACTATGGATTCCATCCACAAACAGAAAGGATGTAGGAATGCGAAGCCCAAAACCAAGGCGCCCAGCTCTATGCACCCTGGATGCAAACAATACACCAACAGGCCAAAGAAGCCTAGGAAAAAATACATGAAATTATGAGCAAATATTATAACTGCAAGGCTAAGCAGCAACCAGAGATCAAGGTAGGGGGCCTGGTCATGCTAAATGCAAATAGTATGTGCACCAAGCGACCCTCTAAGAAGCTTAGCCCAAAGCTGTATTGACTGGTTAAGGTTTTGGAAAAAAGGGGAGAGCGTACCTACAAACTAGATATATCAACAAGATGGAATATTCATCCGATATTACATGTATCTTGTCAGAACCCTATTGGACATGCAATCGACCAGCAAGGCAACAATCTCCCTGCGAGCCAGAGGAAATCTATTCAGATTTTGAAACGGAAATCGATTCAGATTTTGAAACGGAAATCGAAAGAAGGGTGAAAAGTAAAATAATCTCCTATACTAGGTAAGTTGGAGGTCGTAACTGACAAATGCGTGAGTTACATTATTTTGTGATGTAGACTGGTTGTTCCAAAGATGAAAATACTTAGGAACCACCAGAACACTTAGAGCATGCACAGGATTTGGTGGAGGGATTTCATAGGGAGAATCCGGATATGAGAAAGCGGGCCAATGTTCAATGACTTGGATAAGGTTTTCCCAACGTGACTAAGCAAACACATTAGGTTTTTTACCCTACCAAGTCGAGTTCAAGTGGGGACAAGTTAAATATCATAATTGTTTAAGTTTGGGTTTTATTTTTTATTTTTATTATTTAGTTATTTTTATGTGTTGCCTAAAGAGAGGGTAACTTTTGGAAAGCGATTTGGGACCAACCACACAGAGGAGGGAGCTCGTGTTACGCACAAACGACTCCCAAGAGGATTACAAGACTTTTCAGGAGGAACTGCATGAGTCCGAACCTCTACTGTCAATTACCCCCCTGCGGCACAAGAGTTCACCCCAGGAGTCGACACTGACACTTTGTGCAGTGGTTCATTTACTAAGAAAAACGAGTAAATGGAAAACTTCTTGTAACCCCGGATATGTCGTCGCCGAGCATCCATCCGGATGCTGTCCGCAGGGTGTATGAGAGGGCCTCTCTGGCTACAGCTGGGAAGTGGAACGAAGCGATTCCGTTAAGAACTCGCAAAGTTACACCCCAGTGAAGTTATGAGATATCGGGTTGTCCTAGATGGGTATGAACGCACAATTGAAGTGGGCTACTCCTACACACACTAAGAGTACGCTGACGCCCCCATGATGCCTATAAGGTGAATGAACCTGTCAGAAAAAGTTGATAAGGAGAGGCAGTAAAGACGAAAGGTATTGGCCCGATCGTGAACACTAGTCATCCAGAAAGCCAGCTGCAGAGCCGTATAAGACCGGACGAAGTAGACTCGGCCAATCTACCAAACTGGCCCCTGGGAGTTCTAAGAAGTTATTGGTATGTTTCAAATGGGGCGGCCATAACTTAACAGCTAAAAGAAATATGACAACTCAGACTAAGTGTTTCCACTCCCTCACAGAAGTTAGGAGCTCTGATCATACCATTAGCTGTGTGGTGAAAGAGAAAGTTTCAGGGTCAAAGCGGGTTCACTCTCGTATTACGAGACGAAGATTGAGGAGAACATACCTGTTTACAAGTAAAACCAGTTGTAGTTCACGAACCCTCAGACGCAGGATATAAATATCATAGTACATCCCTAGCTTTAGCCATCATCAAGCAACGGAGAAGAGATCTTATCAATATCATACCTTTTACTTAAAAAATCTTTGCGACTCAGTCAAACGAGCCTTCCTAGACAAGTCTCTGGCTATGGGATTAAGATTTAGGCCTAGTTCGATTCGCATGTCCTAGAATCGGCTACCCCTAACACCTTCTTACTATTAAATTACTCTATATTCTGATAATCTGTATATATCATGATTTGGTTCTCAACCCAGCGCAAAAGATCATCCTATTCCTTAAATGCAGCAACTATTGTAGTTATCTCTTTGTCTTGAACATCATAGTTCACCAATGCGGTAAAGAACCTACTGCGATAAGACCCCACTGGATGCCACTTTTGGCCCTTATAGAGGTATGAGAGCACTGCTCCCAATGAGAAATCACTAACCTCATTTTCCACCTTAGTTGGGTGAGGGCCATCAAACAGTATCAGAAGCGTACATGTAATGAACAACTCCTTTAGATGTTCTAATGACCGCTAACAAGCAGCCAACCAGTCCCATTTCACGTCCTTCTTGGTCAGTTCCGTAAATGCTTTCGCTACTTTACTAATCCTTATTATGAATTGATGGTAGAAATTTGCAAAGCCTATGAGGCATTGAATGTCAGTTATTTTCTGTGGACTGTTCCATTCCCTGATCTCCTCCACCTTTGGAGTCATCATGGATATCCCGTCCTCCAATATCTTTTAGCCTCAGAATTTATCTTCCCTATGATGGTAACTGAACCTCTTTAGGCTAACGCAAAGACCTGCATTTCCCAATCATTCCATTACCTGATAGACCCGTGAGACCTGTTCTTCAACTGCATCATAGTATATCAGGATGTTATCAATACAAGCAATAACCTTCGCATCAAGGATACTCTGAATGCACTATTGATCATACACTGGAAGGTGGAAAGTGTATTACATAGCCCAAACAGCCTTACTACATATTCATTTAGGCCATAACGATGCTTAAAGCCAGAATTCCATTCTTCACCCAGTGCCATTCAGATAAGATAATACTCCTTCTTTAGATCCACCTTGGTGAATACTGAGCCTTTTCCGAGTCTATCCCTAAGCTCATTCATGAAGGGCAATTGATATGTTTACTCAATAGTGATCTTGTTGAGCCCTTGGTAATGAATGCATAACTGAAGTGTACTATCAGGCTTCGGTATGATAAGGATATGAGCACTAGTAGGAGACGTAGACCGCTTATCTTCCCTTGTTCCTCTATTTCATAGATGTAGTCATACAAGATGTCTAACTCTTTCTTAGAGAGTGGGTATATGGGTCCTGAGGGTAGCTTGGTATCTGGCTAGTATTCGATCTTGAGGTCAAACTCGGTTTGCTTCGGGAGAGCGGATATATTTTTTTAACTGAAGATATCTGTAGAGACCTTGTATTAGGTGCAGGAATACACAATAAGTATAAGAGATGGATTTAATCTGCAAATATTCACACACGGGATATAAATATCGAAGTGAATATCTACCTTTATCCTTCTTCAATCAAGGGATAAGAGATCTTATCAATATAATAAGTTTTACTCAAATATATCTTTAGTAATTTACCTGCGAGCCTTCCTAGACAATTTCCATCTACGAAGAAATATTTATAAGCCAAGTTTGATTCATTTGTGCTTAGATTCAACTACTATTAACAATTTCAATAGACAATTAGGCCCCTTAATCTTTCTTGATTTCTAGATGAGGCCTTGCATAAGTAACAAGTATATCTAAAGGCAGTGATCCTCATGGACTTTGAGGAGAGCAGACTTTGATATATACAAAGTTTTCAAAATACTTGATTGAGCAGTTACTTCTCTTCAGTTGGCAAGAAACCACCACTAGTCCAGGACTTAGCAAAGCTGGTGATATAGTCATACATAGATGTTTAATAACCTTTCCAGATCTCCACTAAATACTACTCACTTAAAGTACCAAAGGTTTGGGATCTGAGTTTGTTATTGTTATACGCTATCAACACAAATCCTTAGTGGCCTTCATCGATAGACCCCTAGCGAGTATTAAAATGATATAAAATCCCTAGTCAGAGTTTCTCTCACGTCTTCTAACTATCCAGTAATCTTGTTGATTTACTTTTTTCCCACTGGAAGAGCATTGTATCTTATACCATTTGAGGTTCAAGTAACCTGTATTGGTTAAGGATTCAAGGAGTTGCTCTAAGAGATTCTGGAATTCATAGAGTGAGGGTTGGTTGTTATCAAATTCATCTGGGTGAATGAGGTAGGCAATATGTACTCACTGTTATTTATAGGTACTATACTAGTCTTCTATATCCTCTGTATTATCAAGAACATCATACTGGAATAAGTACTTCTTAACCTGCACAAGCCAATACTTGTATTGGGCTAGTTGTAGAACTTTACCTTCTCCACTGCACCTGAATCGTTGTAGAAGCTTGATCTTTAGATTGGGGAGTTATTCTAAAGCATCAGCCATTATCCTAACTACTAGTGGTCCTCACTGGTTTGTCAGAGTTTCTAGTTCTTTCACGTTGCCCTTAGGTAGTTGATTTAGCCTTGACAGTCTTGGGCATCTGGAAATCTGCGAGGAGGTGTCTTGCTTCTTAAGGGTATTACACAGTGAGGTAGAGTTCCAAAGACTGTATTTAGGATGAGTCTGGTTCATGGTCTCAATTCTTAAGCTGTTTCAGGTCTTTGGAGTTCTCTGTATACAAATAATCTAGCAGTGAGCTGTTCTTTAAAGTCTCTATTAAGGTCATCTAGTTGTAGCAACCTTTGTCTAAGTATAAGTGAATTGTCTCCTTCCCCTTCTAGATTTTAGTTTGGGTTATATCTATTTCTGCTGCGATTTTTGGCTTCTTCTGTCTATAATTTTACATATAGTACTTGAGCAGGAAGTCTCTCCCTGCCACTCCTGCTTCTAACGAGTTATCAACAAAAGGCATGGTTATCAATCCTACTCTGTGTTCGCAACTCTCAGAACCAGATATTACCTCCTAAGGTGAAAAAGATATAACATGTACCAGTGTCACGATTGGTGACTAAGCCAGGTAGAATTTCAGATAACTCATAGTTATGAGTCATAAGGCTGTTAGATTTCGCACTATGACTCAGTAGTAGTCATGGGGTCTCGCATGATACTCACTAGTGCAATCATTGTTATATTGTGATTGGTTGACCGTGCACAGGACCCACATTGGTGAGTCATATGATGTAATGATTTTCATGCATGACTCACATTTTGAGTCATGGGTTTCGCACATGTGACCACTTTAGGACACATGACTTGTTTTATGAGTTTTGATTGGTTGGAAACGCTACGCAGTTGACTCAAAGAAGTCAGCTGATGGATTGCATAGTATGACTCAATATGAGTCATGCCGAGAGTGTGACTCATAGGTATGAGTCACCAGGGTTAGGGTTGAGGAAAGAGTTCGTATATAAGGACCTCTAAGGCGGCCTGTAGTTAGTACTCTTCACACAACTATTTAAGTTCTTACCTATACAATTACTTTAACTCTTTACCCTCTTGCTCCTCTTTGGCGTTGTACGATAGGAACAATAGGGTTTTGGCTATCAATACAATGTTGGCATAGGCCTAAGAACATTAGTGGATCTTCGCCTAGTACTACTCGTTGCAATACTACTCCTACCTTGGGGGCTGAGATAAGCGCCACGCCGGGTACCGTACTATAAGGATGGCGCAGTTATCTCCATCCAACCTACAGAGAAGTAGTTACCAGTTGCTTGTCCGCTGACAGCATAGGATCGTAACCACCAGCCTGTGTAAACTGTTTTATAATTGAGTATAAGTGGTGGCCAACTATTACTTTAGTGTCTATGTAAGACCTGTTGACAGACAAAGCTATGGACAGTACAATAAAATAGTTAGAAAGTGATGGAGAACAATGACATTGACATTCAACCAAGTGTATGCAGTATCTAGATATCTGTCGAAAGGATAATATCTCTATCTACTCCCTAATATAAGATATCATTCTACCAAGGGCTGAGGATTGGCAAACCTCTAGCTACGATTATTACTAGTAAGAAGATAATTACTCAAAAATTGTAGTACTGTCCAACTACCACACAACCTGGAGCTTGCCTACAACACTTTCTCTATTATTATGCAGGTATACATGACCAGTTCCTTCCCCTAGAACACCATTGGCACAATCCTGCAAATTCTCTAAAGTATGCACTAAACTGACTACCAGATTATTCAGAACCCTGTAGAGAAATCAAACGTCAAAGAAATCATAAAAGGTGCATGTAATTTGATAACGGAGAAATTAACAAGAATGGTATAGGTGTAGTGGAATATGTATATATGTTATAATTAACAATTGCTTTAAATGAATTCAAAACTCTATCTATCAACTGAAATATCTTGCCAATACCTTCTCTGAAAATCATTCTCCACCAATCCACTTACCTAAATACAGCCTTTCTCCTAAATATTAATGAGCTCCACTGATTTGTTTTCTCTGACAGGTACATAGCTATACACGGAACAGTCTGTATCTGGAACAAATTTAAGGCTCATCTAAATGCAAATAATACAGGATACTTTCCGTCGGGATCTCACGATATCTCAGGACCTCTAGCTCTTTACTCTTCCTCCAACTTTACGTTCCCTTTTAACATGCGTAGAGGGAATACAGACTCCCTAGCGGCTTGCCCTTAATAATGATAATAGCTACCTAGTCTTTCATACTGTTATTGAAGAGCAAAAAGTGAGAGAAATTTTAAAATTAACCCAGGATGGGATCTTTCTACTCCAGAAGCACAGGTCAATTTTACAGATTAATTCTTTAATCAGCAATCCTTAAAGCTTAAACTTCGAGACTTTCAGTTTACTAACTACAAGAAAGGCAAGGGTTCTCCAGTATTCGAAAAGCAACCCAGTTTAACAACCTTCTTGAGGTGGTTACTAATGCTATTAATTATCCTCAATACCCTTAATTTGATAGAGTTCTTGTTAGAACAGTGATGGATAAATATAGAGACTATTCTTAACTCCCCTATAAAGCAATCTTGAAGGAGCTAACAGGAGAAGCCTATTGGTTTATATTATCTATGAGCAAATAGCACATATATTTTAGTGAAATGTGTTCAATATGGGTCAATACTGTAACAGGGCACCCTATCGGAAGATGGAGCCCTAGGTTGTGACTGCACCAAAGATTCAAAGTAAAGTTCTCAAAAGGTAAAGATTGAAGTAATGAATTAAATGCTAAAACTTAATATCCTAAAGCCTAAGCTTAACTCAATTGGAGTCCTTCTTGAGAGGATAGTTAGTTATCAGGGTAGACAGCCAATCGAGTTTATTTAACAAGAATTATCTAGGCTATCGATATACATCCCTACTGTAACCACAAATGAGTACCCTTCTCCACGCAGGGTTTATCAATGCCAGACTTCCTCAGGTTCAGTTTCGGAAGACTGCGGATCGCTCAGATAAGGAGAGTCCACTAATCCGATTAGTTTTCTTCAATACATCTCATATATGTCTGCAGGAGAGAAATCCTTTCAGATCGAAGACTTGTCATTGGCCTACAGTTAAGTCAACATGGGACTCATTATCGGAGGAAAGACTCATTTGCCCAGTGGCGATTCCGTCTATGCAAGCATTGTAGTCCACCTCGTCTACTTGGCCAATCAGGAGCTATTCTAGGGAATACTTAGCTCCCCCAGTGAGTATCACTACTGTGTTGGCTAAATGGGAACTACGTATAGTCAATTATTCATTAACTACCTCAACTGTGATAAGACGGAATGCCCTTAGTGTCATGTAACATCTCTCAGTAATGGAATAGGTCTTAGACTATAAGCTTGTTTTACAGTTGATCATTATCAGGACAAATTTCTATTTTTTTCCGAAGCCCAGATAACCTTACCATATGGCTCACACAGCACACATATGGATAAGTGGTACTTCAAGTAAACCAGGGGTGCCATCTGGTGTTAATACTGACAACTTGCCTATGTCGGCTATCGCCTACCCCCTTAATAGCTTGCGGAGAAGATTGCTTTGTTGAACCCTGGCTAAATATACATTATTACATGTCCACCTACAGAGGTCCAGTTTAGTTAGGCTTTTACGAAAAGTCATTTTTTGCCACCTATCTCGATGGTGGTTTTGTTAGGCATATGGGTACGAGGTACTGGAATTCAGTACTGAATTCATAAGAAACTTAGCTGAGATACTACACATAGCGCTTCAGCCCCCTTGTTGGGCATGCTCGCCACCAGTGGCGTCTAAGGTAAAAAGTGTCCCCTTACCAAAAAAGCTCAAAATTGGTGCCCCTCTAGTAACACCATATACGTCGTCACCGTTGTCCGACCGGATACTGTTAGTCAGGTATATAAAGAGGGAGACTCGCACCAGCCAATACAGGTGCAATCAAGTGCATAGGATCCGTGTCCGCAGAGCTATCACTCAATCTGAACAGCCTTCACTGGGAAGGACCGAAGATGACAGGACGCTCTGCGCAAAAATGAAAATATGATAAGTGGGCTCCAGGCGAAATCTGAGAACCCACACGGACCCTGAAAGTATGCCTATCGTGGTCTAAGGACCTATCGGACCAGGTTGATAAGGAGAGGCATCCAAAACAATACAGTATTGGACTGATTGTTATTCTTAAGTCATCCTGAAATCCATTTGCATGTTACCGGGAAAGCTGGCAGTACCCAGATAGGTCACCTGCCAAGTTGGCCACTTGGAATTCAAAGAAACTATTAGTAAATTCCTCAATAAACTACCTAAGTTTAAGTGGTAGCACGAGGAACCTCAGCTCCAACTCATAAATGGTTCACACCATCAAGGAATAAATGAGCTCTGATGTGTCGACAAGCTGTGGGGATAACAATAATCTCCGGGTCAAATGATTCTTGCAATTAGGATTGAAGGACGGAAACTGATGCAGTATAGTAGTCAGATGTAGTCCGCGAACAGTCAGACACGGGATATTAAAATCGAAGTACCTCCAAAGCTTTAGACAGTATCAAGCAACAGAGAGGAGATCTTCTCAATATTATAAGTTTTACCAAAAATTTTTTCCTACGAGCCTTCCTAGACAATCTCTGTTTACAAAGAAAGATTTAAGCCTAGTCAGATTAGCTTTTCCTTAGAATTGACTACCCTCAACCGTATATTGATATTTCTCCCTGTTACAAAGGCCCAATATATTACTATCTGTTACCTTGAAGTCATACCAGTGCAATGACACTAGTACATAGCTGATTCGACCCTCCTCGAGGAGTTTATTCTTGAACCTCGTCTACAAAGCTTTATCTCCTCTATCGAAACCATCCTATACTACTCTCTTACAGAGATCGGGTTCTTACCATACCTGTATGAACCCTCCAGGTTCACTGACCCTTAACTCATCCTAATATTACAAGATTATTTCAGAAATATATAGAGAATTCCAGGGACCATTCTTGCGTTGTCACCTGCTCATGGACCATGACAGTGAAGAAACTGGGACTGGCACCTCTTTCTCTATCGACATATCCTTTATACTCTCCGTGTGGTGATTCGGGAGACATCCACTCACCTCCTAAACAATATCCTCTCGCAACTAACTGTGGATACGGACAAGGCCGTGTCTGATATCGAATAAGTATCTCGAGTGGGAAGCGACCTTGCACATGGATGTTCCATATAACCTTTGGCACTCCACCACCTCTCACACCCTAGTGGAGTGAGAAAGTCACCCCCCGGCACCCAATCAATTACAACTTGACCGACTGACGCCAGAAAACTGGCATTGGAAAAATTGACAGAATGTATTGGACCAACAATAGCAAGTTCGACCGAACTTTGCATGAAATTGGTCAACAATACTCATTAGGCTTACAATGAACTGTCCAGTCAAGTACAGGATCAGGCAGACCAACTTCAGCACCCTGCAAACCATATGAGATGTGGAGAACAAATCATGGGAGAAGAGATAAAACATGTCTATAATGGGGTAGAAATGCTGGCGGCAGAGACGATCACTTTGCAAGCAGCAACTACAAAGAAGATGGAGGCCAAGGTACGAACTCTAGAACAACTGGCTATGCACCAAGAAGCAGTAAGTAGTCAACTTCATGTTAACATCAGTGTAACAAACCTATCCCTAGTCTGCAGGACAAGGCACACTAGGGGTCGCACCTGCAATACATACCGATTCGTATCGCTAGTCTTACCGTTCTTCATGTCTCTTAGCCTTATGTCGCCTGGTGGAACGCTGAGTCCTCTCACTCCTAGCTCTTGAGAATGCGTGTAAGCGATATCTCACTTAATCACCTTACTTACCGTAATTGTGTACAGATGTTTGTAATAAGAATAAAGTTTGATTTGAACTAGTAGATATGAAATAATATAGGAATTAACTTAGGGCCTGTTCGGTAAATAAGGAAGAAGTGGCAGCCATTCCGTTGTGAAACGGTTTGACTTGAAGAAACGGTCGCTTGAATGGTCAACCATTTCATGAAAAGTTTTCATAGAAATTTCTCTTCCTTAATCCACACCTCTCATACACTCCAACAGAACCTTT
>QFET01021360.1:0-10648 GCA_003316355.1 Tuber calosporum | reverse complement strand
ACAAGTGTGCGTCATGCGCGAAACCCACATGACCCTAAAGTGGTCATGTGTGTGAAATCCACGTAAGCCTCACAAGGCTTACTCTGCTTTTCTGTCCTTCCTGCCTAGCGCTCTTCTAGGCAATCGTGACACTTACACCTTTATAAGCCCCATAGTAGTGAAGACAATACGATGAAGCAGTTAGCCTTCCATCTCTGATTCATTCAAGGTGGATGGTGTTGTGCTGGTTTCATATTCTGAGTTGTCTGAGTCTTGGAGAGGTTTCCAAAATCCGTCTGGGTCCAGCTCAGGTGAGAAGGGGGCATAATCTGGTTTGGGAAGTGTCCTGACAGAGAAAGTCTGGCCATGGGACCAAGGGAGTCTGAAAGTTATAGATTCATTGTAGGTATTGAACCAGCAGGATCTGATGAGGGTGCTGGCACCGTCTAGGTTGGGGAGTGGTTCTGATGTTGCTTCGATTTCATCATGGCCTTTCCAATGGATCTAGCACTATCTCTTTCTACGATGGATTTGATCTTAGAGCATTTTTTCAATTTCCCATTGCTCTTGCCCACTGGCATCGATGGTGACATGTTCTTTGGATATGGGTTCTGGTGTTCCTGGGAAGGTGCAAGGGTTGGGTCTTCGGTAAAGGTGAAGATGGCTGCGATGGATCCATGGGTGGATTCCTGCTATCACTGGTGGGAGTAAGAGTTTGTAGTTGTTGTGTCAGTCAGGTCCTTCGCTCACTGAGAAAGGTTCTAACAATGGTCAAACTAGCTAGTGATTACGTCCAACCTTATGGATATAGGTTGCTGACGTGAGGAAAACTTCAGTTTTGTTATGGATAATAGGGGGTCCATCCTTTCTTCTGTTTTCACTGGAGGTGGTTTGGCGTGCTCTGGCCTTCTTAAGTGCATCTCTGGCAAGTTGTTGATTCCACATGATCTCTGAAGCTATCTCATCTGCTGCAGGTACTTAAGTGCGGAGAACTCGGACACTAGGGAGGAGGTTTGGTAGTCTGTCAAAGGGGGGAGAGTTCTGTGCTATCGCTAGGAACTGCATTGATTGCAGTTTGGACATGAGGTTGGTGGCTAACCCACTTGGTACCTTTAGGGTTGACATAGTTCCTAAAGCATTGGCGAACAGTTCTGATTCTGTGCTCAGTCTGTCCATTGGTCTGGTGATGGTAAGCTGTAGCCATATTGAGATCAACATTAAGATTCGTCATAAGCTGTATCCAAAAGCATGAGGTAAACTTGGGGTCTCTGTCAGAGACTAGTTAGGTAGGGAAATCATAAATGGAGAAAACTCGCTTCATGAGTGTATCTGCGGTTTGGATAGCTGTGATGTTCTGGGGGACTGGTATGAGGTAGGTTAAGCCACTGAATCGATCCAGGACAACCATGAGGAGTTCAAGCTTGGATTGTCTAGTGAAAGGTCCTGCAAAGTCAATTGGAAGGAACGAGAATGGCTGTCAAGGGACAGGGAGGGGGGTGACTGTTCCTTCAGGGACAGTGGTAGGTTGCTTGTTGAGCTGGCATAGGTGGCATCTACGGACATAGTCTTCAAAATCGTTCCTCATGGAGAGCCAGTAGAAGTGACTTGAAGCATATTCAAAAGATTTCTGCCAACCCATATGTGCCATTTGTTCATGGGTAATGCGCACAATTTCGCTTCTGATATTAGCACCTTGATAGCTTACTTCATAAGGGATATAAGGACAGTCTCTACTGTCATCCTTCCCCTTTCCGATGAGAACGCCATCATATAAGAGACAGTCAGGGTGGTCGATAGCCTTGGTAACCACCCTGAGGAGAGGCTCATTCTATGTAGCATTTCGAATGCTCCAGTACCACTTTCCATTCATGTAGTTGGTAAGCTGAAAAGTTCGAAGGTCAAGCTGTAAAGAGGGATGATCAAAGAAGCAGTCCTCATAATCGACAGGTGCTTCTGGGGTAGGTAGATCCCATCCTTGGTCGATATCCGGTATTTCTCTTTCTTTTCCCTTATCAATAACTGTATGAAAGACTGGGTAGCCATCATCATCGTGGAGGTGAGATGGAACAGCCTATCTGTGTTCTGCTCTGCGCTTGGGATGATGAGGGGAGACAAAGTTGGAGGAAGAGTAAAGAGGCAAGGGTCCTTGAATATAGCGTGATCCTGAGGGAAAGTATCCTGTATTCTTTCCATTTATGTGGGTTTGGGATTAGTCCCAGACACAGGCAGTCTAATGCATGGCTCTGTGTCTATTAGATTCAAGAAATCAGTCCAGTTCATTGACTGGGGGTCAAGGAGGGACTGGGGTGGGCTGAGGGTGAGATTCAGTAGAGGTACTGCTGGTGGAGATATTTCCGGAGGTGGTGACTGTAAGGGACTCCAGTTGTGTGATACAATTATGGATTCGTTTAAAGCAGTTGGTGATAGCATCAGGATGCAGTGGTTGGTCCATATCTCCTGGAGTATTGTTAATTCTCGCCTCAAGGATAGACAGTTGAGCTTTAGCTCGCTCAATAAATACTGTGGCATGGGATAGCTCTTGAGGGTTGCTGAGATAGGAGCAGGTCTCGACAATTTCACAACCTTGAATGGTATTGGTTGCAAGCTCCAGGGTATCTGCTCCTTTACCCATGGCTTGTTCACATAATCTGAGTAGTGACTCGCTTCTTGGGAGCTGGAGGGGTTTGAGCTGGTGCCATTATGTAAGTTCCACATGGAATAGTGCTCAGGAGTAAGAATGCCATAGGGTACTTGTAGAGTGAGGGTAGAAAAAGGGTCTAGTGCATGGGCGATGTTGAGGTAGTGTCTTGATACACTGTTCATTGCGGAGGAGGGGGTCTTTGTAGGCTTCTTTTCTGTAGGGTCTTCGAGTATTTGGTCTTCGTCAGCTGCGGGTGTCTTCATTCATCCTTAATACTCCATCTGCAAGGACATTGTCTTTTCCAGGTCTGTGTATGATATTGAAATCATAAGATTGCAGGAACATGCGCCATCTAGTTTGGCGGTAAGGTAGGTCAGTCCGCTTCAAGAAAAAGGATAGTGCCTTTTTATCAGACACCAGAGTGAACTTGGTGCCATATTAGAATCGGATGGAATGCCCAAATGGCATCCACAATCGCCAAAAGTTCTAATTCATGGACAGGGTAGTGCAGCTGACTTGTTGCAAACTTTCTGCTGTGGAATGCGGCAGGGTATAGTTTCTCAGGGGAGGCTCCTTGGCCAACCCATGCTCCCAATCTAATCTTAGAAGTGTCAGTAATGAGGTATATTAGATCAGCTGATGTCTCATATGGGATGTGGCAGAGCAGAATTGTTTCCTTGGCCAGGCCCTTAAACTGTTAGAAGGCTTCTTCATGCAGGGGTCGCAATTCAAACACATGTTGGGAAATTAGGTCGGAGAGTGGGGCAGTGGTGGAGGCAAGGTTTGGAAGGAACTGTGCATGATATATTACAACTCAAATTAAGGTCTGAACATCCTTTTTCGATATTGGTATAGGCCAGTCTTGGATGGATCGAACTTTTTTCCAGGTTTGCATGAATTCCTCTTTCATCTATAACAGGTCCTAAGATAGAGAGCTTGGTGGTGAAGAATTTGCCTTGGCTGGCAATACTTTGATCTGGTGCTGCTTAAGTCTTCCTAAGACTAATCTGAGGTGCGAAATATGGACCTCCACTGTTTCTGAGTAGATGGTAATGACATCCATGTATGCAAAAACGAATTTTCCAATAAATCCATATAGGACAAACTCTATAACTCTCATATCTGTAGCAGCGGCATTGGCATCTCCTTGCAGCATAACCCTGCATGTAAAGGATCCACAGACTGTCTTGATGGTGTTGTATATGTCATCGCTGGGGAGAACTCGAATTTGGAAGTACCAATTTGCAAGGTCTATGGTGGATCTGAACTTTGCTCTGGCAAAGGTTTTGAGTATCATTGCTTGGTTGGGAATCGCTCGATGGTCCTTGATAGTAATATCATTCCTGGGGACAAGGTCTGCAAGTAGTCTGATTTCGCCATTAGGTTTCAACTTTGGGAATATGTTAACTGGGTTGTGTGTCTCGCTTGGATAAATGATTGCTTAGGCTTCCCAGTCTTCGATTAATGCTCTGTATGCTGGCATGATCTTGTCAGGGAATGTGAAGAATCACAGATTATGGTCCGAAAATGTGTACTTCAGCTGGATGTGGTGGTTCAAATCTATCAAGGGTGGTAATTCTGCTGTTTTCTTGCTAGGGAATACTTTAGGAAACTCGGAAATGAAGTCAGGGGAATCTGTTTCATTCATGGCTGAAAATCGTGCTAGTGTAGCTTTCTTGCAGGTCAAGATGATTCGTTTTTCAGGGAAAGTGATAATAGATTTTCCACAATCTATTACAGCATGGTGTGAAGTAAGGTAACGCATTCCTAGGAAGATATCATAGTTGTCCAGGGAACAGAGTAGGGCTTCAGAGATATCACCACTCTCCTTGTCAATATATATTACAGTCTTTGCCACATAGTTGATTGCTGAGCGTGATCCTTTAACTGCCATCTTCAGGTTGATAGGAGTCTTGAGGTCTCTGGTAGGGATTTGGTAGGTAGTGACAAACTTTCCTAATATCAAGTTGTCTCCAGTGGTTTGTGTATCGAATAGGGCCTTTGCTTTGTGGCCATTGACTGTGATGTATGCCTCAAGGGCTTGGGATTGAGTACCACTAGGTGCTGCATGCTTTGTGGTAACAGTAACTGATTCCTTTGCATTGGGATCGTCTTTCTGGGTGTGGTATGTTCTCATGACATTCAGGGGTCTCCTGGATCCACCAGGGCGTTAATTTCCTCGCTTCTGGGTGCTTCTATGCTTCTTCTTTTCAAAGCAGTTTTCAGAGTAGTGTCTATCTTTTCCACAATAGTAACTGTCATTGTCCCTTCTGCGCTGTTCCTTCTCCGCCTGGGATACTCTTGGATGCTAAGAGGTGTTGTTGGATAACCTTGGTAGATTTCGCTGGGTATTATTCTGGGGGCGCTTGGGTGCTTGTTGGGAAACTGCATTGGATGTTAGATTTACTTGACGATTTCCATATATTCCTGTAGAGTGGGCAATTGTATCTCGCTTTTCCGCTATCTCTACTAGCTGGTCAAAGGAGGTATCTGAAGTGCTGTGTGGCTTCACTTCCTGCTTGAGTTTGATATCCATGGCATCTAGGACTCTCTGATTCACTGAATAGTCCGAAATTGTTCCTGGGGGGAGACTGTCTCTCAAGGTTTCAAGTCTGATTACAGTATCAGTAATCTGTGCTGTTTTTCCGCCTGTAGTTTACTTGACTTGTAGCCACTGTTCATAGATGGTATCAGTGGAAGTGGAAGGAAGGAAGTAGGCCTCGAATTTCTGTTTGAGTCCAGCAACTGTGTGGTCTCCTTGGGATGCTACATATTGGGTGAATTTCTCGAGGGCTTTCTCTCCGCAATAGGCTCCATAGTTTTGCTGGGGTTAAAGGGCATCGTCAGTTATGTCAAAGTTGGCAATGTATTGATGGACTGTGTTGAACCAAGAGTTGATTCTCAATTGATCTCGAACTTTTCCTTCTCCTGTGAATGCAAATGGTGCAGGCCATTTAGGACGATTATTTCCTCCTGGGGGGACTGACTTGGCGATAGGTGCAGGGCTTGGATTCCTTAGTGGACTTGGCAGACTAGTTGGTCTTGGTGGACTAGGTAAATCGTCTAGTGCAGGGCTTGGTTCTCTGGGTTCTATTGGTAAACTGGGTGGTCTAGGTAGCGAATCTGGGGGTGCTGGTCCTGGAGCGTCCTCTGGACCGCAATCTGATTCTGATTATGAGCTTGATGCTTTCTTAGTTTGGACTTCTTGATGGAGCTGTTCGTGGACTTGTTCTTGGACTTGGGCTTTCACTTGGGCTTGCACTTGGGCTTACACTTGTGCTTGCACTTGTGCTTGCACTTAGGCTAGGACTTGGGCTTGGTGTGGAGCTAGGACTTTGTCATGGTCCTCTATCTTCGCTGCTGCTACTATCTACTGAAGATACTTCTGAGTACTCAAATGCTGGTGAAGGTGGGGGCACTGGCACTTGACTTTGGGGTACTAAGGAGAATGTTACCGATCCTCATGTAAGGTGCCTTCTAGTATCTCTAGGAAGCGAAATGGTTGCTAGCTAGGGTGAGCTAGTCTCGCCAGGAGTCCGCACAAGGCCTTCTTGGAAACAGGGAGGTGTACTAGTACTGCAGGGTCATGGTAGGCGAAGGGTAAGCAGTCCTCTGCCGAAGATCAAAGGTATACTTGAATTTAGGTCAAAAAATGTAACCTACTCCCAAGTATCTCGAGAATCCCAAAGGGACTCTGAATATACTATAAGGATAGTGGGAGAAGCGTCGATGGATAGGTCTTCAATAGACAAGGTAAAAGGTATGAAACTAATAGTGTGACTTTTCAACTTGTAGTATTAAAGATGATACTCCTGTGACGCTTGAGAGTCCGAATCCTGGAGGAATTGTAGGCTCTTTAAATGCAAAAGATTGTAGCTAGGAAAACTAAATATAAGCGCAAATATCCTGTCCAACAACATGCTAATGGAGGGAGCATAACAAGGTAACCATATTCCGAAAACAAAGGGTTAAAAGCGACAGGATGGAGCTTACAAAACAAGTAATAGAATCCAAACAAGAAGGAACAAGAGATCTCTAATACTATACAAATCCAGTAGGAATAGCAGGAGGATAGCGACTCCCAAATGGGTAGAAGTAAGGAGGGGTAGTAATAAGCGAAACAAGGAAAGAATAAAAAGTTCGGAAGTCATAACCAAGTAGGAAGGGACAACTAAATTGTAGCGCTTATCAGGTATAAACCCAAATAAGTAATAACCAACATCAAGTCAGTAGTAATAGTAGAAACATAGTAGGATTCCGTTACAATAACCCTGATACAGACCCAAGAGGAGAATGTGACGATACATCCATACCTAGACATAGTTTCCTACAACCAGGACCCGTTGGTAGAAACTCAGAAGAGGACCTTACTACTGAGCAAATCATCCAAAGAGAATGGCAGAGATTAGAGAAAGCTCAGGAATCGAGACCAAGAACCAGAAATATCTTGCAGACTGTTTTTGGAACCCTACCTCACTCTGCAGTACGCTCAAGTAGTAAGATACCACCTGGCAGATATTTACACTCTCTAAGACACTTTATACCACCACCAGTACTTCTGGGAAAAGGGAAACAACCTGAAACTCCCTGAAAACTGCCAGCACCTCCGCCACCATCTGGGATGATACCTGACGCTCCAGACAAGCTAGAAAACCAAAGATCAAGCTTCCACAACTATCCAAGTTCACTGGAGACGGTGAGATCTACAATCAAACAAACTCCAGTACTAGTTTAGAGAATTTTACAACTACCTATTCAAGTTTGATATCCTGGATGACACTGAAGCTGTAGTAGACTAATATGACACCTATACAGCAAAGCGAGCAAATAGTGCCTACCTCAACCTCATAGATAAGTTTAAAGACAACTAACCCTTCCTCCAAGAATTCAAGAATAGATTTAAGCAGCTATTTGAAGCATCAACTAATACAGATATCCTCGTCCTTAAATGGCAGAAGATACAACAATCCTCAGGAGGCAAGCCAGCGAGAATTGCCAAGATTGCTTGAGAACTAGAAGACCTAAGTAGAAGCTTGCCTAAACCCTCTATATCAGACTATGCACAAAAAAATGCTCCTTGGATGCAATGGACCCCAGGCTCAGAAGGAATATCGAACCACAGATAAGAATTACTAATACCTGGAATCAAGTTGACCAATTGTCAGAAAGAATTAATGCAATAATGTTCAAAACAGGAGCCTATGGGAGTAGCAGCGGCTCGTCCAGTACCTCCGGATATAAGCCAAATAAAGGTAAGAACTCTCCACAATAAACTAGTAAAAAGGCAGCAGGACATATGGGAAATGATTGTCCAAAGGAGGAGATCAAGTCCAATCATATCATAGTCACTCTAGACACTCCCGATATCGATAAAGAGCACTATGAGGCAGATCGCGATAATACTGAAGAATTCAATTAAAAGAATACTATCATAACCTACAAGACTACTGTTGGCGCCTCCAAGGAAGAGACTATACTATTCTAAGCTTTAGAATTCACAATGCTAGTCAACATGAAACCTGCCCGGGTCCTAGCAGACACCGGATCTATTTGCGGTACCCTAATCAGCAATCGCTTAGTCACTACAAATAATATCCCTTATACCAATAAGAAGACACCTACATTGCTCAAAATGGCTGTCCAGGGATCCAGATCAAGCAGCAATTACACCTGCATCACAGATATCAATATTGGAAGCATGAAGGTACCAAAAGCACACCTGTGCATCACTCCAGTATCAGACTATCATATTTTAGTCAGCATGGATGACCTTATACACTTTGAAGCAGTCATAGGCTGCCAGAATAATACCCTCTATGTTCCTGACCACAAAGTCAGAGTTAACTGCAATAGGAACAGTACTTAGCCTAGCTCTGCGATGGCTAAACAGGAAGATATACCAGATTGCATCAGGATGTCACCTCATGTTTTTGTCATAGAAATACCTAAAACCCAACCACCTTATCAGTGCTTTAACTACAAGATCATGAGCAAGGACCTAGACTTCTATGTTATTATGCCAACCTTCAAGACCCCTAAAATATTGATCTTCAAATTCAAGCCATGGATAGGGAAACAAATCATGGATGGGATACTCTAGAGATTACTAAGCCCTGGATGCGCTTGCATTTTCATTCAAGGGAAACCTGATGGCAGGATAAGAGCATTAGTGGACCTTCGCTATGGGAATGATAAAACTAGGAAGGACGAAGCTCCAATCATCAATCAGCAGCTCATACTCAATACTCTAAGCAGAGCCAAATTCTGAAGCAATATAGACCTTAGTGACACCTATTTCCTGACCATGGTTGAGCCTGAGGATGAGAAGTACATCACTATCAAGACCCTATTTGGTGGCCTTGCATGCAAAGTAAAGGTGCAATGAGACACAAATGCCCCAGGAACCTTCATGAGATTCATGGAAGATACACTATTAGAAGAACTGAGAGTTTTTGTAAGGGTATACATTGACAATATCCTGATATAGAGTAATACACATCAGGACCATGTCAAGCACATCAAGACTGTTCGCCAGAAACTACAAAAAGCGTAGCTATATGCCAATCCAAAGAAGAGAGTCTTCTTTGCAGAAAAGCTTGATATCCTAGAATACCTTATCGATGATAAAGGCATTCACCCAGAATCAGAGAAGATCAGAATTATTAAGGACTGTACAAGAATTCAGAATAGAAAGGAACTTCAGTGCTTTAGTGGGATGGTGAAATATATCTCCCAGTTCCTACCACACATCGCCACCAAAACTGTACTACTTACATAGCTTACCAGCAATGCTGAATGCTTATAGACTGAATTGCAGGAAACAGCCTTTCAGGCAGTGAAAAAGGCAATGAGAAATCATCAAGTTCTTAGACCTATTGACTATACCAACCTACAACTAATCTAACTATTCACTGATGCATCTCCTAGCAGCAGTAGTGCTTAGATAGGCAAAGGACCAATCTGCGATAGAGCCAGACCGGCAGCATTCCATTCCAAGAAACTGTCAGCCTCTCAGTGTAACTACCCCACCCACCAACATGAAGCACTTGCAATAGTTGAGGCTGTACAAGCCTTAACCCACCTGTTGTCCCACACAAAGTTCTCCATAGTTACAAACTATAAGAGTCTTACCATACTTATGATACAGAAGAATATCAGTGACCGGCAGCAGAGATGGATAATGCATCTTAACCTATTCGATTCTAAAATAGAATACATGCCTCTAGTTACGAACTTTCAGGCAGACTATCTCTCCAGAGTTCACGACAGTGATTTAGAGCCTCAAGATATAATACTGCAGGACTCTACCTCTGAAAATTCTGATCTCCAGAACCACAACTCCAATAAAATTCAAACTAACTACACTTCTTCCTCATACTATTGCCTAGATTACAATAGCAAAATGGAACCTAATAAAGAAAAACAGCACTCTCTATCACTCACTACTCATGAATCTATCTATCGCTCCTCCCCTGACTACCTAGCAAGCAAAGGGAAAGAAGCAAATGTAGTAACTTGCTCTCAAAAGTACAAGAATATCGCTAGCAGCAATTATAGCAGCATACAGGTAGGCAACCCTTAGGGTGATAAAGCCACATTGCACCACTACCAGACTAGAGAGGCACAAAGCCATTCAGTAATCTCTTTGACAGCCTGCTATGATAACCAATGCCTTACAGACGGAGACAGTAAGGAAGCCAATAGATATTTCCCCAAGCACACTCTAAAGCAAAGGCAAGCAAAGAAAGTGAAAGCAACCCCTAATACATCTATGGACATGTTAAGGGTAGTCGATTCTAAGAGCAAGCGAATCGAACTAGGCTTAAATGTTTCTTCGTAAACGGATATTGTCTAGGAAGGCTGGTAGGTAAAGATTTTTGAGTAAAACTTATGATATTGCTAAGATCTCTTCTCCGTTGCTTGATGACCTATCTAGGACCGGGGACTGACCAGGTATTTATACCCTGCAACTGTAACATGTGTACATGTTCCGGTACCTCTATTCCCACTCTCGTTAGCCTTTCCTTT
>QFET01021310.1:0-28020 GCA_003316355.1 Tuber calosporum | reverse complement strand
ACTATGACTGCCGTGTGAGTCATAATATAACAAACATCCTATGACTCACAATTTGAGTCTTAGTATACAATCCCCATAGTATCCAATTTCCATAAAAGGTCATGTGCGCTAATCGCGTCACATGCGTGAAACCCCTGACTCATACTTGTAGTCAGGTGCAAAAGTCATAACATCATATGACCTCACAATCGTGGGTCATTAAATCATCAACATAAATCAAATCAAACATTCATAATCATAAATGATCTCACAAATCGTGAGTCATGTGAAACGTTCCATATTGCTAAGTCACGATTTGTGACAAACCAAGGCAAAACAAAAGCCGGAGAAAGAAGAAGGCAAGCCCCAAGAATGATGGAAGAAAGAGGGGAGGACTGCCTCAAATGGGTAGACCCTAAAGACCTGGGAGAGGAGAGATAGAGATAGACAAGTCCCTAGCCTATGGTTAGGCCTGATTGGGTGGGAACGGGCCTAAAGGGGTTTGATGATGATTTCTTGTAGTATTGAGATTTCAATCGCTGGGTGTGTAGCGGAGACAGAGCATGGCCTACTTCTAATCACCTGCCATTCTCGATTATTCACCCTAGGTGTACTAGTTTAGTGCAGCTACTGGATGTTTTTATACATAACCCTGTAAATACAATGTTTAGAGAGTTGACAGAGGATGCTTTTCTGGATTATGAGTGTACCGGAATCCTACTATGTTTCTACTATTACTACTGACTTGATGTTGGTTATTACTTGTTTGGGTTTACACCTGATAACCGCTACTCTTTGGTTGTCTCTTCCTACTTGGTGATGACTTCCTAAATGGTTATTCTTTCCTTGTTTCGCTTATCACTACCCGTCCTTACTTCTACCCATTTATGTATTACTATCCTCCTGCTATACCTACTGGATGTGTATAGTATTAGCGATCTCTTGTTCTTTCCTGTTTCAATTCAATTGCTTGTTTTGCTAGCTTCATCCTGTCGCTTTTTACACTCTGTTTTCAGATTATGGTTACCATGGTATACTGGCTCTGTTAGCATGTTTGTTAGACAGGATTTTACGCTTTTGTTAAGTTTTACTAGCTACAATCTTTTGTATTAAAAGAGCAAGCAATCCCGTAAGGATTTGCACTCTCAAGCCTTATAGGACTCTCATCTTTAATACTACAAGTTGAGCGGTTACTCTATTAGTTCCATACCTCTAACCTTGTCTATTGAAGACCTATCCATAGTCGCTTCTCCCTCTATTCTAATAGTATCTTCAGAGTCCCTTTGGGATTCTCGAGATACTTGGCAGTAGTTTACATTTTTTGACCTAGACTCAGGTATACCATTGACTTTCAACAGAGGACTGATCACCATTTGCCACCCTTGACCCCGCAGTACTACTACACCTCCCGTTTGCACTAAGGCCTTGAGCGGACTTCTTTTGAGACCAGGTCACCCTAGCTAGCAACCATTTCGCTTCCAAGAGATACCAGAAGGCCTTTCACTCGAGGATCAGTAGCATCCTCCTCAGGACCTCCAAGTCAAGGGCTAGTACCCCTAACCTTTCCACCATCTGAGGATTCAGAACTATCTTCAGTAGATAGCACTAGAAGCGAAGAAGAGGACCAAGTCCCTGACCAAGACCAAGCCCTAGCCCAAGCTCCAGACCAAGACCCAGTCCAAGTCCAAGAACAGCTCCACCAAGAAGTCCAATCCAAGAAAGAAACAAGCTCAAAATCAGAATCAGATTCCGGTCCAGAGGACGCTCAATGACCAGCACCCACAGCTTTGCCACCTAGACCACCCAGCTACCAAGGGAACCTAGACAACCAACCCCTGGACCTGACGATTCACCAAGACCACTCCAAACTCCTCATACAACTTGTCCACCAAGCAATCCAAGCCCTACACCAAACACCATATTAGTCCAAACATAGGGAAATTATCGTCCTATATCCCCTGAACTATTTACATTCACAGTTGAAGGAAAAGATTGATACCTATTGAGAATAAACTTTCATTCAACATAGTCCATCAATAAATCGCCAGCTTTGACATTACTGACGATGACCATGAAGACCTGCAATACTATAGAACCTATTGCAGTGAGAAAGCCCTCTATAAATTCACCCAATATGAAGCATCCCCAGGACACCACACAGTTTCTGGACTCAAACAGAAATACGAGGCCTATTTCCTTCTATCCACATCTACAGATACCATCTATGAACAGTGGCTACAAGTCAAGCAAACTACCGGCGGATAAACAGCATAGATTACCGATACTGTAATCAAACTTGAAACCTTGAGAGACAGTATCCCCCCAGGAACAATTTCTGACTACTCAGCGAAGCCGAGACCCTTAGATGCCATGGATATCAAACTCAAGCAAGAAGTGAAACCACATTTGACTTCAGATACCGCCTTTGACCATGGAGTGCAGATAGCGGAAAAGCGAGATGCAATTGCCCACTCTACAAAACTCTATCGAAATCGTCAAGAAAATGCAACATCTAATGCAGTTTCCCAACAAGCAATCATGCGCCCCCAGAACAACACCCAACGAAATCAACCAAGGTTTTTAAACAACACCTCTCTGCATCCAAGAGTATCCCAAGCAGACAAGAACTGGCGCGGGAGAGACTATGACAGTTACTATTGTAGAAAATATGGGCACTACTCCGATAACTGGGTTGAGAAGAAGAAGCATTGGAACACCCAGCGGCAAGGAAATCGTGGCCTCGGCGGATCCAGGAGAGGCAAGACTGTCAGCAGGATATTCTACACCCAGGAAGATGATCCCCAAGTGAAGGAATCAGTCACAGTTACCAGAATACATGCAGCACCTAGTGGAACTCAATCCCAAACCCTCGAAGCCTACATCACACTCAATGGCCAAAATGCACAGGCACTATTCGATACAGGAAGCACAGGAGAAAACTTGAAAGCAGGAAAGTTTGTCACTACCTACCAAATCCCTACCATAGTGCTCTAGACTCCTATCAACCTGAAGATGGTTGTTAAAGGATCACCCTCGGTAATCAACTATGTGGCAAAGCTAGTCATACAGATTGAAAAGGAAAGCGGTGATATCTCAGAAAAACCTAGTCTGTTCCCTGGACAACATGATATCCTCCTAGGAATGGCTTGCCTTACCACCCACCATGTTGTAATAGATTGCGGAAAATCTATTATCACCTTCCCTGACGAAGGAATTATCTTGACCTGCAAGAAAGCAACATATGTACCATTTTCAGCCATGAATAAAGCACATGCCTTTTACTTCATATATGAGTTTACTAAAGTATTCCCTGGCAAGAAGACAACGGAATTACTACCCTTGAGAGACGTCAACCAACACATCCAGCTGAAGGATACAACTTTGGACCATAATCTGAGATTCTTCACATTGCCAGACAAAATTATGCCAGCATACAGAGCATTGATAGAAGACTGGGAAGTAAAAGGATTCATTTACCCAAGCTAAGTACACAACCCGGTCAACATATTCAAAAGTTGAAACCCAATGGCGAAATCAGACTTCTTCTCGCACTTGTACCTACAAATTATATTACTATCAAGGACCATGGAGAGATTCCCAACCAAGTTATGATACTCAGAACTGTTACTAGAGCAAAGTTCTGATCCACCACAGACCTAGCAAATTGAAACTTCCAAATTTGAGTTCCCACTAGCGAGGAGTAATACAACACCATCAAGACACCCTTTGGATCCTTTGCAGGCAGAGTTATACTGCAAGGAGATGCTAAGGCTCCTGCTACCGCCATGAGAGTTATAAAGTTTGTCCTCAATGGATTTTTTAGATATTTGGTTTAGGTATACATGGATGACATTACCCTCTACTCAGAAACTGTAGAGGACCATATTTCGCAGTTTTAGAAAGACTGAAGCTGCACCATATCAAAGCATCCCCAGCTAAATCCAAATTCTTAGCCACCAAGCTCTCTCTCCTAGGACATGTTATAGATGAGACAGGAATTCATTCAAACCCTCAAAATATTACATCCAACCACGACTGCCCCACACCAACCTTAAAAAAAGCAGTTCTGACCTGTATTGGAGTTGTGATATATCATGCACAATTCCTCCCACACCTTGCCTCCACAATTGGCCCCTCACGGACATAATTTCCGTAGAAGTGTATGCATGACAACCCCTATATCAGGAAGCCTTCAAACAGGTTAAGCGTATGGCTCTAGATACAATTCCACTCCTCGCCAATTCATATGATAGATCATCTGATCCAATATAGATTTTAACTGACGGTTCTAAGGTTGGATAAGGAGCATGGGTTGGACAAGGACCCTTCCCTGAGAAAAGATACCCTGCCGCATTCCACACCAGAAAGTTTGCAACAAGTCAGCTGCACTACCCTGTTCATGAATTGGAACCTTTGGTGATTATGGATACCATTCAGGTACTCTATCTGATTCTATATGGCACCAAGTTTACTCTTGTGACTGACAATAGGGCACTATCCTTTTTCATGAGGCAGACTGACCTACCTTATTGCCAAACAAGATAGCGTATGTTCCTGCAATCTTATGATTTTAATATCATACACAGACCTGGCAAAGACAATGTACTTGCAGATGCACTAAAAAAGATCTATGTAGACACCCCAGCTGAAGAAGACCAAATATTCAAAGACACTACTGAGAAGAAACCTATAAAGACCCCTCCTCTGGCATGTACCGAGTATCGAGACACTACCACACCATCGCCCATACCCAAGACCCTTCTTATGCTATCTCTATTCAAGTACCCTCTTGCATTCTTACTCCTGAACACCACTCCATATGGAATTCACCTCATGGTAACAAGCCTTCTAGTTTGTAGGAAGAGATTCACCACCTGGATACCGTTGAACAAGCCATGGCTAAAGCAGCAGATATCCTCGAGCTTGTGACTAATGGCATTCAAAGTTGTCAAATCGTGTATACCTCCTCCTGTCTCAGCGACCCTCAACAGCCATTCCAAGCTATAGTACTTGTTGAGCGAGCTTCAACTCAACTGTCAGGCCTTGTGGCGAGAATTAACAATCCTCCAGGTGATATGGACTAACCATTGCATCCAGATGCTATCACCAACTATTTTAAACGAATCTATGATTCTATCACCTAACTGGAATCCCTTGCAGTCACCCCCAATGCAAATATTGCCCCTAGCAGCAAACCTATTGAACCTGACCCTCAGTCCACACCAGTCCCTCCTCAACCCCCAGTCAATAAACTTGACCAATTTCTTCAATCTAATAGATACAGAGCAATGCACTGGACTCCTTGTGTCTGGGACGAATACCAAAGACAGTTAGATGGAAAGAATACAGCAAACTTTACCTCAGGATCTCGCGATATTCTAGGACACTTGCCTCTCTACTCTTTCTCCAACTTTGTCCCCCCTTATCATCCCCAGCACAGAGCAGAACACAGGTGGGCTTTTCCACCTCGCCCCACGATGATGATGGCTACCCACTCTTTCATACATTATTGATAAGGGAAAAGAAAGAGAAATACCAGACATCGACCAGGGATATGATCTACCTACCACTGAAGTACCTGTCGATTATATGGATGCTTCTTGGATTAGCCCTCTTCAAAGCTTGACCTTCGCCCTTTTCAGCTTACCAACTACAGGAAGGAAAAGTGGTACAACAGCTTTCGAAATGCGACCTGGAATTACAATCTCTTCGAGGTAGTTACCAAGGCTATCGACTACCCTGAGTGGCTCTTATATGATGCAGTTCTTATCAGAAAGGGCAAGGATGACAGTAGAAACTGTCCTTATGTCCCCTATGAAGCAAGCTAGGAAGGTGTTAACATCAGAAACGAAATTGTGCGCATTACCCATTAACAAATGGCACATATGGGTTAGAAGAAATGTTTTGAATATGCTTCAAGACACTTCTACTGGCTCTCCATGAGGAACAATTTTAAAGACTATGTCCGCAGATGTCACTTATCTCAACTCAACAAGCAACCTACAACTATCCCTGAAAGAACAGTCACCCCCATCCCTGACCTCAGACTGCCATTCTAGTGTCTTGCAATTGATTTTGCAGGACCTTTTCCTAGTGATTCCAAACTGGAACTGATCCTGGTTTTCTTGGACCGATTCAGTGGCTTTACCTACCTTATACCAGTATCCCACAACATCATATCTATAGAAAGAGCATACACCCTCATTAAATGAGTCTTATCCATTTATGGTTTCCCTACCTCCCAAGTCTCTGACAGAGACCCAAAGTTTACCTCACGCTTTTGGACACAGCTTAAGGCGAATCTCAATGTTAATCTCAATATGGCTGCAACTTACCATTACCAGACCAATGGACAGACTGAGCGCAGAATTAGAACTATTTGTCCATACCTTAGGAAGTATGTCAATCCTAAAGGAACCAAGTGGGTTTGCCACCTACCTCATGTCCAGACTACATTCAATACAGCACCTACCGATAGTACAGAACTCTCCCCCTTCGAAATCACTTTTAGCTGACTACCAAACCTCTTTCCAAGCATCAGAGTTCTCGCAACTTCAGTACCAGCAGCAGACGAGATTGCTTCCCAAATCATGAAGAACCAGCAACTCACCAGAGATGCTCTAAAGAAGGCCACAGCACGTCAAACTACCTTTTCCGAAAAGACAACAAATAATAGACCCCAATATTCCCTAACGAAACTGAAGTTATGCTAAAGTCAGCACCCTATGTCCATAAAGTTGGACGAAACCACAATGTAGTTGGACCTTTGTTTGGACCCCTCTCTGTGTGTGAAGGACCTGACAGACATAACAACTACAAATTCATACTCTCCCCATGATGGCAGGAATCCACCCATGGTTCTATCATAGCCATCTTCGCATTTACCTAAGACCAAACCCCTTTGCCTTTTCAGGAACACATGAACCCATATCCAAAGAACCTGTTAGAATCGATTCTAGTGCACAAGAGTAATGGGAAATCGAAAAGATACACAAAGATTTAATCTATCGCAGAAAGATACAGTTCTTGATCCCGTGAAAGGCTATAACGATATCGAAGCCACATGGGAACCCCTCTACAACCTAGTAGGCTCCAGCACCCTCATCAAACCCTGCTGGATCAATACCTACAATGAATGTATAGCTTTCAGATTCCCTTGGTCCCATGTTGAGACTTTCCCTGCCTGGACACTCTAGAAACCCGACTATGCCCCCCTCTCTTCGGAGCTTGACCCAGACGGATTTTGGAAACGCCTTCAAGACTGTCAGTATTCAGAATCCGACACCAGTACAACACTCTCCACCTTGGGTGAATATGAGATGGAAAGTTAACTGCTTCCTGGTATTATACTCAGAACTATGTGCAGAATAATGGTATAAGGTCCTGACTACAGTGATGGATATGTGTCTACTGATAAGTTTATATGTTTTGAAAATGAGTGGAATGCTCCAAAGGCGGGTTGGTCATTAAGCCCCTTACGATATTCCTTATTGCTTTGTTTTTTTTATTCCTTTTAAGGGGAATGTAACGGAATCCTACCATGTTTCTACTATTACTACTCACTTGATCTTGGTTATGACTTATTTGGGTTTATACCTGATAAGCCCTACTGTTAAGTTGTCGCTTCCCACTTGGTTATGACTTCCTAAATGGTTATAGTTTCACTGTTTCGCCTATGACTACCCCTACTTGCTTTTACCTATTTGGGTATCACTATCCTACTGCTATACCTAATGAATTTGTATAGTATTATCGATCTCTTGTTCTTCCTGTTTAGATTCCTTTACTTATTTTGTTATTTCTATCCTGTCGCTTTTAACCCTCTTCTTTTTGGAATATGGTTACCTTGGGATGCTGCCTCTGTTAGCATGTTTATTGGACAGGATGTTTGCGCTTTTGTTAAGTTTTCCTAGCTACAACCCTTTGTATTTAGAGAGCCTGCAATCCCTTAAAGATTCAGACTCTCAAGCATTACAGGACTATCTTATTTAATACTACCCGTAGAAAGGTCACTCTATTAGTTCCATATCTTTTACCTTGTTTATTGAACACCTATCCATTAACGCTCCTCCCTCTATCCTAATAGTATCTTCAGATTCCTTTTTGCATTCTCGAGATCTTTGGGAGTAGGTAACGATAAGCGTATAGAAAGTTTTGAGAAATGACCATTTGGTAGTAGAGGATTTTCATAACAAATTGAGTAGGGGATGCTTGGTATCAGTTTTGTATAGAGAAGAAAGAACAGGTGGAGAAGGTTTTTAGTAATGTGGGATTAGTATTACCAACTGATGGCAGTAGGGATAAGGATTTTGATATCCTGGGGTTTCAAGAAATTGAAGAGGTAGACTAGAGGATTTAGGAAAATGAGAAGAAATTGAAGGAAACCCTGCTTAATGAAGATGATCATAGTGATAATGAGTACATTATTACTGGCATGTAGCTAGATTTTATATTTGATTTATTTTAAGGTAGAGCCTTGGCTTTTTTGAAAATTATACTATCTTGATATATGATGTATTATGTCCAGTGCCTAAGCGTGAATACAATTTGAAAATCACAAAAAAAAAAAGACCAAAAATTGTGAACACAGTTGCTCTCTGACTTCATATGCTCCAAAAAAAACTAATACGCCTTATTTCAATATTTAACAAAAGTAATATTGGTGAAAGCCAAGTTATATGCCCTATGCGAGGTAAAATATTTTGATGGTAATCATGCCAAGGTTGTGGCTGGTTGCCACAACTGGGGGCACTCTAAAGAGTGCCCGACAGCTCAATGTTATTAGACAGCTCAATGTCAGTTTGTGGGTTGCCATAGCAACATGGTAAGAAAGCATTACTTGTAGCTAAGTGTATAATAGTAATTCTCTAAATACTAATAGCCGGTTACCCTCCTATTGCACTATCGCTCATAGTCGGCCGAAGCAAGTGTAACACCGAAGCAATTGTGATACCAACTTTTATTTATTTTTCAGTGTGATATTTTATCACTACATACAACTGGTATAAAATATCAAAATTTTAATTAATACAAATAAAATCCCATTTTCAATAATAGAATCTAGTGAAAGTGTTGATGAATCAGAATCACTATCTGATTCATTATTGACAACCAGACTGCTGCAATAACCCATCAAATCTTCTCCTGCTAGGTGATTATTTTCCTCCTATTGTGTATTAGTATTAACCTTTCTGTTTATATTAAAAATATTCATATTTGATGATTAGGTTCTACTTACCATTAGAATATCAAAACCAACAGATGGCTGTTCAAGGAGAAACAGAGCTTGCAACAAATCAGGGGGAGGTAGGAGCGATTCATGATCTTCAGTGGTCGGATTCTTTTAGGCATCGGGAATTGAGAGCAACAACTCTGGAGGAATTGGTATACCTTGTGTTGCCAAGTTTTAAACTGTTTTTTAAGTTCTTTTTCCATCATACGTACTGGAATTCCACGCCAGTTTAAAGCAGCCTTAGCCTTATTCACAGCAATTTGTATATTCTTGTTGGCCCTTTTTATAGCAGCTGCCTTCACCCGTTCCTCCTTTTCCCTTTGGCTTTGACGTGCAGCCTCTACAGTTATCACTCCGCCTTATTGGATAACTTTTCGAGATGTACTTTTCCGAACCGCCGGCTCCTGGATTCTCTGCTGAATATTTTGATACATTTCCTGTTCTAGCTGGGCCTTAGCAAGAAGCACTTCAGTTTCTTCGGGCCATTGCTCAACTCTCTGCTTGGTTTTTAGATTGAACACTACTGCTTGGTCAACCCATTTATCAATGCCCTGTTGACTTTCGAGATATGTTCTGGGTACAGAGAGATTCAGATCTCTGTCTTGCGTCACGGAGGGCTCGGATATCTCTCCCTGGTTTCCCTTATGAATATTGGTTTTTGAATTGTAATATTGCATTTCCTTCAATGCTCTGTCATACGAAATTGGAAACATACCGGAATCTTAGAATGCATTCTTAATCGTAACGGCCTGAAAGGTTTGACTATGAATAGCCTCTAGATCCTGGAATAAGGAGGTAATAGTATATTCAACATCTAGTGCATGTAATACATTAGATATAGCCTTCTTATGGTAGTGCTTCCAGGGACGAAATACTCTAATATCAATCGGTTGAAGGACATGTGTGAGATGGGATGGAAATTCGAAAGGAATGATATGATTCTTATGACATTTTATAATAAAGTCATTTTGGCAATGCGTAGAGTGACCATCAAGAAGGAGAACTTGCCAATGCTGGTCAGGACCGGCATTGACATGCTTGATAAAATGATCACGCCAGGCAAATGTTATCTTCTCCTTTGTATATTCTGTAGGTGATACAGCAATTACCCCCGTACCAGTGAGGCTATCATGCACCCAATTCTCCATAATCTTTTCCCGCGGACAAATTATGACTGGAGGTGGTGGTCGACTCCCATCAGCACAAATTGTCTCCATAATTGTAAGGGATTGGCGATTCTCTGGACTTGAGGTGTATATCTCCTTAACCTCAGTAGGAACAATTACAATCACTCCTGCTGGACAGCTAATTCGTATTCCAGATTCATCCATATTATGAATATGTTTTGCACGTCGAATTTCATACTTTTCCAAGGTTTCTTGATAGCTGTGAAAATAGGTATGCAAGTCTGCCTCCATATGCGTCGTTATTCTAACCCATGCTATGGCTTGCTCTTTATCATATGCAGGCTTAGATTTGGCTTCGACCATCTTTGGAACCAATCGCAAGAGGGTGCATTAAGTTTTTCCTGCTGACGTAGATTGCAAATAACTGCAAAAATGATGGATAGTGTTGCTGCCAGTCCTATCTCCCATTGCTGATAACAAAACTTAAAAACTGCTTTCTCTAGGGCAGGTGTCAATATGATATTATTCCCACCATGGTGGTTGCGGCTTCCACATAGATTTCGCTGCTGCTTTCGATTTCGTAATTGACACATCCGTATTGCTGTTGCCTTACATTATACAGCTGTGCCACTACACTTGTCTTCTCTTCTGGCTTTTGCTCTAGCCATGCCAATGCTTGATTTAGTCTATCCTTGATTGCCAGTTCTTGTGAACGTTGAGCATTAGCTACTATTAGGATATATGATGCCCGAATATTATCCCTATTTGGAAAACCTTCTAGACATTAGAAAGTGAAAGATAAATCAAAAACTGTGAGAGAAAAAAACCTTTAGAGTAGGAATAGCAACAAGTAAATTGCGAAATAAAGGTAGAATGTAGGGGATACTATCTACCAAAAGAGAATTTAAAAGTAATAGTATGATAGTAACTTGAACTGAATACATATTCTAAATACAAGAATAAATATGGTAGATTTATTAACAGAAATATGCATAACTCAATACTATGTTCAATTTGGATCTTGTGAAATTCTATCTGGGTATATCATGAACTATCACTCAAAAAATTGACCAAAAAAGTGTTGTGTCACACTTGCTTCGGTGTCACACTTGCTTTGGCCGACTTATGCTAAGCATTTACATTGCTCTAGTAACCTACAAAGTCACCTTAAACTGATACTATGTTGCTACGGTAAACAACTAACTGACATTGAGCAGTCCAATGAAATTGGGCTGTCCGGTACTCTTTAGAGTGCTCCTGGTTGTGAGCTTGCGAACATTCAGGGGTTCTCGCAACCAGCCACAACCTTGGCACGAGTTTTGACAACCTTTTGCTGGGTCCTATGCCAAGCCTCTATTTTACTGGCCCGGAGTTAACACATCCCGGTCCGGACATAGCGAATTACAACAGTTTTTACGGTAGTTTAGTCTGTCGTTTGTCGCTTACCTTTACCGTCCGTTACACAACCTAGCTGCTAGTCTACTACGGTACTGTGGTGCTACCATATGGCACGAGTATAAGAGCGGGGTCACAATCAACAATATCGCACGAGAAAACCGTGTAATCAACACACGATCCATTTGAGGGAGGGAAGGAAATAACTTCCACTCCGGTATGCGCTTTAAAAGTAACACGCACCTAGCATCTGGAAATAAAGCTTGCAAAGAGGGATGTTTTATATTCCCTTTTTCCGTGTTTGCGGTTTGCACAGGTTTGGCCATATTATCGTGTTTTCAGTACACCATAATACCAGCAAAAAATGTGTAAAACCGGTTCATGTGTGACCCTAGATGGAATTACCATTTCATCATTGTACCCACCTTTGGGCACTTCGCACCGTGCTCCGTAGATTTTCCCAATGTTTGAACTCCTCTGACCTGCGCTAATCCTAGACGCCGTCACATGACTAAATAGTAATAGTCTTACACGGTTTTTAACCGCCTACCAGCAACGCCCAGTTTCCATGCTGTATTGCCCCCACCGGTTTCTCACAACCTCAACGACCCTTGAACCACAGCTTTTCATACTCATACAACTTATCCGTAATCACTTCCTTCTCTATCTACCGCTAACTTCCAAAAGATGGATGACATGCCCTCACCACAAGTGGATGTTTCTCCAAGCACGGCGACCCCCCAATCCCGGGAGCCTTTGGGACCACTCGACCTCCATTATTATCTGACCGAAGGGTTAGAGGGTGTAGAACATCGCGACAGGCGCTCATTCACAAGGGCCATTGAATCACGAGTCACAGATTTACTTTCGGGTAATGACGACGCAGCACAAAACCCCTACCTCGTGTTTTGTCCTGTTACGCAAGCCCAGCTTGTGTATATCGAGCGCGCCCGCGACACCCGCTACAAAAGACTCCGGTTCCTGTATCTCAAGGAGCCGCAGGCATTGATTGTCAAAATTATGCCCGGTGGAGCCCACGAATTGAGTACACATATCTTCGCGGACGCCCTGAAGCAGAAGATACACGGGATGGGATTGAGACGCGAGCTTCCCTGGGTGGGCAGTACAACCTATCGATGCCCTGCAGGCTCAAAAGAAGCAGATGGGGGGTTCAAACCTCTGTTGGCACGTCCTCGCGAAAACGATTGGCCAACTGTCGTTTTCGAGACCGGTGTTTCAGAATCCCCTAAGCGCTTGAAAGTCGATGCTCGCTGGTGGTTAGATAACTCGCTGGGGGAAGTGAAAATCGCTCTACTCTTTTACGTATCCAAGGCGGCTAAAACTATTCGTATCGAGTATTGGGAATTTGAAAACATGCCCAATCCCCGAGTTACACGAGCCCACCCTAATCCTGTTGCTACCAGACCGCTTCTCAAAGAAACCGTCAACATTGATGCCGATAGTGTTACCGGTACCTTGACACTTGACTTCGAGAAAATGTTCCTTCGAGCACCAAACCCAGACCGCGGTGAAGCAAATTTTACCTTCACTGCACTGGAGTTCAGGGAGTATTATGATGATGCCTGGGGGGCTGCGCAATAAGGCGGGCTCTTGATACGAATACTGTAAGTCAACCTTGTTCAACTCTTGCTCGAAATTGCAGTTAAAGCTCATTCTAGGGGCCAGATACTGGGCACAAGGCGGGGGACATGGCTTGTGGAAGGGTAATGGGGGACCTGGGCGGTCCGACCCTAAGGGAGAGGGAGAGGCACTGCTGGAGGTTGTGAAGGGAGATGTCTGGGCCCTTATTCGTTGGTGTGCCCTTGTCGCAATTGTTTCAATAATCTCCGCTCAACTGAAGTGATCACTATTCGCATGTGAGATAGGCGGGGAGCTCTTTGCTTGAATAAACAGTACCTTCTATTATTCTGTGATCTTTATGCTTTAATCATGGCCCATTCTGGTATACGTGTATGGTTGTTGTGAGCATGCGGAATAGAGGTAGGCATTTCGAATTCATGGTCGGATCATTGCACAATAGCAGGGTTGGAACCTGGTTTCATGGTGTGCAAAGAATGCGCTCTAAAGTGATTACAAGGGGGAGGGGGGGGTGCCCTCACAGTGTTGGTTTGGTGGGTTTGGTGAAGGAGAGGTCTTTGCAAAGGCCTGAGGTGCTCTGAGACGGTGTGCCTTTTGTTTAAAACCATTCTCCTAGTCGGCTTCCGGTTATGAACTTGACGCTGCTTTATTTTCGCCTAATATATAGATCGTGTGAATTTTTGTTCACTGGTATGATAGCTACGTAGTTAGTTTATTGTTGCTAGAAGACTATTAGTCTTCTTCCTAAAATAGTCTTCGAAAGGCGATAGCAACTATAATCTTAGTCGTATAATGATAAACTTGACACGCACTGCCAGGATGTGAATTTTGAAAAGCGAACTCAAGTGGCAACGGTTGAATAATCTAGAGAGAGATAAAGATTTGCCAAAGTCTACACCTTTGGATGCCTGAAAGTAACACCTACTAGATACCCTGGTCCCACTAATTCCATGACTTGGAATCTTCAAACTATGATAACAAACTTATAATATAATAGGTATCAAATTGATAGGTGCAACAAGTAATATATAAGGCATCCTAGGGGATGGTGATACCTAATGTTGTAACCATAGCAGATAGTATGTAAAGATTCCTTAAAGAAAAGGTGAAGATGATTGAATCAAATGTTAAATTTAAATATCATCAAGTGGGAAAGCTTAGTCATTTCAAGTTCTTTATAAGATAGTTGGTTAACAAAATAAAATGCTACTAGCCTTGATTTAAGTAGAATGATGAAAACAGTAAGACGGATCCTAACACAGTGCTATGATGAGTTCCATACCCAGCAAAGTATCACCCTGTACATCACTTCATCTATATGGCCAAGTGAAGGTGGAGTCTAAGCTAGTAGAGAATTGTACATAGAGTAAAAGACACTTGCCCAATAACTTATATGATAACTATCTCCACTACTGACAAACCTTGTGTAAAAATAAATCTTGCATTGGGTTCCACTCATGGAAACTCCGGACTCCAGCCCTGAGTGAGGCTTGATTACCTCTGACCAGATTTAGTCTATACAAGTATCCTTATCCCATATATCTGGCTTGTCCATAGTGTCCTAGTATTAGAAACCATATGACTTGGCTTATAATTTGGAATACTAGCTTGGTTTAAAGGTAATGACTTACAGACAAGCCCAACCTAACCACTCATATCACAACAAGACCTGTTGCTAGTAGTGGCTCTGAATATCCGCCAATTATCTTCCAACACTTGGCCTATTGGTTTTCTAAAATTACAAAGATATGTGGGCCAACTTTTGTAAAAAAACTGGCCCTTTTAAATTACTCACACCAGAAACCACCATGAGATGGGGAAGCAAGCAACGTACATTGACTACAATTTTGTAATAGTTGAGTATACTAACAGGATTGCACATAGATGATAACTAAGAAGAGGTTTAAGATTGTAGCATGGTATCTGGAACCATAAGGTTACAAAATGACTACAACTGAAAGATGCTAGAAGTAATATATATTGTAGAGCTATACCCCTTTCAGAAAGGATAATTGTATTTATCAAGTGCAATAATATATTGTAATGTCAATTTATCATAGTCATAGAGGATTAGGAGCGGAGTTTGGGAAAGCTAGCCAATATCACATATCGTTACTTAGCAATATAGAATGTTTGACATGACTAACAATTTGTGTGATGATTTATAATTATGATATTTGGTTTGTTTGAATTTATAGTTATTGTTTCATGTCTCAAGATTGTGAGGTCATAAAATGTTATGACTAGCGCACAAGACGACAAGTATGAGTCAGGGGCTATCACACCGGTGATGCAATTAGTGCACATGACTTATTATGGGAATTGGATAGTTAGGGGAATGTATAATATGACTCAAGACACGAGTCATAAAATGTTTGTATACTTGATACTTAATAACGCAGTTACATTTATCAAGATATTAAAACTATAAGTGAGATTTCAGTAGCGCATATTATGTTTAGGATACATACACCCTCTACCAAATAACCTAATGGTTTCCGTTTGCACTTAAAATTTGAGAAAATCCTAGATTCATATTAGAGACAGTAGTGTGAAAATCTCGTGATGTTTTGTCCACTTCTCATCGCTGTACTTTGTGCAGTCAAACTAATCATATCTGCTACCCAGGTGTCTCAACTCTGCATATTTTGAGCAGATACTTTTAGCATATCCTAAATTCATATTAGAAACAGTACTGTGAAAGTCTGGTAATGTTTCGTCAACTCCTCCTATCAGTATTCTTTGTGGTAAGACAAACCCGATTTCCCTCGCAGGAACCTAAATTCTTTACGTTTTCTGGAGAGATTTTCAGCCTATCCTAGATTCTCTATAGAAACACTATTGTGAAAGTCTCGTAACATTTCATCAACTCATTATTGCTGTATTCTTTGCGCTCAGACTAACTCTATCTTCCTCTCTGATATATCAATTCTTCACATTTTCACTAGAGATTTTAGCATAGGAATGAAGAATATTAAACTAGAGATGCAATATATAACTTACCTGGATGCTAGACTTGACAAGATTCTTCCCAAAATGAGTGAGAATTCATGATTCTACTTACAACCTTTTCAATTGACTGTTAAACCAGCTATAGCCTGTTGGTGTCAAGTATACCAAAAGTCTCCGAATTGTATAAAAGCCATTCAGGGAATGTTTTAAATAGTTTCTTCCAGCCATTGTACTCTTGCACTACCAGGATATCAAGTAAGTCACACTTTCCACTATTATAGCCCCACAACCAGCTACCCCCTACAAATACTTTGTATATATCAAGGTCTCAGAATTCGATATAGAGCATTATGGGAAAGTTCCAGGTCGTTTCGTCAACTCCTCATAGTACTTACTTTTTACGCCCTAGTGTAAAGCTGACTTTCCTGTCAAATAGCATACCAAATAGCTACCCCCTGCATATACTCTATACTTGATAACACAGTTACATTTCTCATGATATTGAAAACATGGGTGAGATTTCAAGATCGAATATTATGTATAAGATACATATACCCTCTACCCATTGACCAAACATTGTGCGTTTGCGCACAAGATTTCAGTATATACTAGATTCATAGTAGAAACACTATTGTTACAAACCTATCCTTAGTGTGCAGGACAAGGCACACTATCTTCTTTAACAGCAACAGGTAACGATACGTAACGCTCGTCTTACCGCTCTTCAGGTCTCGTAGCCTTATGTCGCCTAGGGAACGCTGAGTCCTTTCACTCCTAGCCCATGCGACTGCTCCTTAGCGATACGTTCATGAGATCACCCTTCGGTCGGTGATGTAAACGGATGGTCGTAATAAGAGTAGAGTATAGATTGAACTAATAGGTAAAATATAACATAGGAAGTAACTTAAGTGGTTGCGTAAAGAGCTAGCTATCTGTGTCCGTGACCCTCCTTATATAGGGGCTCTTCCAACAACCCTAACCCTGGTGACTTTACTATCAGTCACCTCCTTACTATGACTGCCGTGTGAGTCATAGTATAAGAAACATCCTATGATTCACTATCCGAGTCATAGTATACAATCCCCATAGTATCCAATTTCCATAAAAGGTCATGTGCGCCAATCGCGTCACATGCTTGAAACCCCTGACTCATACTTGTCGTCAGGTGCGAAAGTCATAATATCATATGACCAACAATTATGTGTCATGAAACCAAAACCATAAATCAAATCAAACACCATAATCATAAATGATCTGACAAATCGTGAGCCATGTGAAACATTCCATATTGCTAACTCACGATTTGTGACAACTATTGTGAAAGTTTCGTGACATTTCGTCAATTCCTCAAAGCTATATTTTCTGGGGTCAGCCTAATCCTATCTGCCACGCAGGTATCTCAATTCAGCACCTTTTCTGCGGAGATATTCAGTGTATCCTACATTCAAAGTAGAAAGACTAGTGTCAAAGTTTTGTGACATTTCGTCAACTACTCCTTGATTAGGAATAGGAATAAAGTATATTCAGCTAAAGACACGACCAGAACCGCATCTGAGTACACCAAACAGTACCCAGAGAAACTAGAATATGGAGAGCAACCACTGAGGAAAAACAAACTCCGGGACTGAAGAAACCCCTGGAATAACTGAAAAGGTGGAAGGGTGAAAGCCTTCAACAAGCAAAGAGCCATAGGTAATAAAAGCGAACTAAGATACTACTACAAGAGCAAGACAAGATAGAATTGACAAGGCAAATTGCAGGATAGCCACAACTATATACAAGGCCCAATATGGAGGCCGGAAAAACAAGTTCAGAATGATAGTTGCTAGAGTGTATCTGGTGTACCCCAAGACAACACCATTTATAAGGAAATATCAGTGCAAATATCAGTAGGAAATGAAAGGAAAACAAACCCTGATCAATACAATTAAAAGATGTAAAATCTCTCATATATGAAGGAAATATTTCATAAGAAGTTTGGCTATTGTAGGTGGAGATTGGTAGGGAAAAAGTACGCAATGAGCAAAAAACCATATTTCAGAAAGAAAGATGCCTGATAGGCAATCAAAGAAATATAACATTGTCGCAATAGAGCTAATAGGATAGCAAAAGGAGAACAGTAGGAAACATAATAGGATTATAAAAGTAAAGAAAGGGCAGGATATGTGGGAAACCAGGCGAAAAGAGAACATGAAGGCAGAATTGAGGAGTTGATCAGGACTGGTTGGTTGGTGTCTTTAACAGAATAGACATACACTCAGTCCCGAAGTCAAGAATCTTTCCTGCTGTAGGCCAAAAGTGTTGATTGAGTAAGAAATCAACGATGGTGTATTTAACGGCAGGTCCAAGGACTGCAAGGTCGATCTCATAGAGGGCTTTCTGGAGGTGATTCAATATAGGACTCAGATATGGGATACAGGTTGAATGACCATGGTCAAATCTCCCTCCGCAGACACACTTTCACCCCCATCCAAAAACTCGACGTCGCCAGGCCAAAAGCTTTGCTTGGTATGATGCAAGCGATCTAAGTAGAGCATCAGCGTCAGATCCAGGAACTGGTTGTGTTAGTGAGAGAAAGTTTAACATGTGAGGGCAGGTTGGACCAGATTGATCAACAATTAGTTGGTGTTTCTGTAAAATAAGTGGATCTAGAACCTCGTCGCAGAAGGTGGGAAGACCTTTCTCTTTCAGACAGGATTGCTGATTCTGGAATGGTCGAGGGGGATTGAAAAATTGTGCTAATAGTGAGCTTGTACGTGATACAGGTAGTTGATTGTTGGATTTGGGATACCATCCCTTTCTGTCAAGGATACACGGGAGAGGGTTATTGGGTTTACTCGACATGAGATGCAAGTAAAGCCTGGAATAAAGTTGTTCCACATGGGCCTTGAATGGCAAAAGACCCGAAAGGTTTCCTGTAATATAAGGGCGTTTAGCTCTGCCTCCAGGAATCCAGTTGACACATTCCTTGTAACATTGTTTTACAATCCTCCAACCAGAAGACTGCCGATTCTGCAGGTAATTTGCATAAATAAGAGGCAAAGAATACTCCAATGTTGGTGTGAGAATAGTATTCACAATATTGAAACTTATGTGAGGTGCCTAGGTATCGGAAAAGCAGATGATTGCATAACGGAGATTGGTTGTACGGAGTGCGAGCAGAGGTGCTTTTGCATCAAAATCGATACCAGTAGTTCAAAATGGAACTGCTAGGTATTTATAAGATGTGATAAAGGGAATTGGCTGTTTATTGATAACGATTTAAGAAGGTATACATGGTTGTTTGCCGGACTCGTTACCAGATAACGGCGTTTGGTGATATTGAAAGACATGTCATAGTTGTCAGCCCAAGAGGATGCAGTATCCAACAGGATTTGAGCCTTGCGCTAGGTGGGGGATATCAAGACTCCAACATCAGCAAAGATGAGAATATTAGGAAATGTAGGAACAGTATTCCAATTCAGAGCTTGCACTAGGCTATTGATAAAGCGGTTGAACAATATTGGATATATTGGTGACCCTTGGAGAACTCTGATTGTGCGCTCCTATCCAACTGACAGAGAGCTATTGACGACAACAGAGAAACTCATATTGCGAAACATCAGCTGATGGATGATTTGCACTACTAGGGGAGTCATCCCTTGCTTGCATAACACAGGTTCCAAGTAGTACCATCAACCTTGTCAAAAGCAGAGGCAAAATCAAGGAATACCACATATGAAGCAGCATCAGACTCCATGACATGATTGAAGAGGAGAACGTGGGTCAGAGTTGAATAACTATTCCGAAAGCCAGCTTGGATAAATGAATATTGCATGTTTCCCGAGTTGGCGACGGCAGGTAAGAGCAAGGACACAATAATCTTCCGAACAAGGCAGATTAGACTAATGGGAGGTGAATTTGGGGCTGTGTATGGCTTTCTATAATCTTTGTGAAGAGGGTATACCAGGGCTTGATTCCAGCGTAGTAGAGTTTGACCTTGCCTCAAGCAGGCTATGTATCACTGATGTAGGTTGGAAATAAATGTCGTAATGACCAAGTGCTGCAGCATGAATGCCGTAATACCATCAATGCCCGGGGACTTCGTAGCAGACATGAAGAAAAGGTGATGGCGGATATCGTCTTCGGAAACCAAGTTGAGCATGCCAAATGCTAGTAGGGTATTATTAGCAGTGGAGCTCCCGTGGTTTGAACGGGCCGTGGTGGTAGAATTTGATTCTTCCACAGTTTTGTTGAACTGGTGGCTGGGCCCTTAAGGAGTTACCGAGGAATGATGTTTTGGTGATAAATAAGCATTCAAAGTCTTGCTATAATGGTTCTAGCATTCTTCCATAGGTGTTGCGGTAGGAGAAGAACTAAGAAGTGGGTAGTGGACAGCAGTTGTGCATAGAGCGCGTTTGAGAAGTTGGATACTGGAGGCCGTATCAAATTGCGAACTAGGTTTTCAAGCTGTGTGGTCCTCCCTCCTCCTAACTGCCAGTGAGTTATATCCACCCAGGTGGCTGTTTAAGCTACTCTCTGGACTGAAGAGCACAATATATGATCAAGCATATGGACGTCAAAGCTCTCAGATCTCGGGAAAGAAGAACAAAACTCTCAATGTTCGGCCTACACCCCTCTAAATGTGGTGGCAACCTGGGGGCAGTGAAGTCGCTAGACATCCTAGCGGAGCGGTACAGGTCTGGTGGTTGATTTATCAGGGATAGGTGAAAGAAGTGGTATTGGCAATTGTGGTTTTGGATATCTGATATGCAGGAGATATCTATGATTCGTATAAAAGTGCATGTTTCTTGTACTGATTAACCTTGGGCGAACAAGATTTTGATGATGAGCTTTAGAAAAAGCATGATCAGGATATGTGTCAAGAATGTTATGCATGCTGTCATTGGACAAATGAATCATACTAGCAGAAACAGGTCAATTGTGAAACAAAAGTGAAAGTGCAGAGGTTTAGACTACAGAGATGTTGGTTTAACGACGATCAAATTGACTATTTAAATCCAAGTCAAGAAGAAAGAGATTTCCAATTTGCTTCAAGTCTTCCTTAATGAGCTGTGTGGATATTGCGTATGGCGGATAATAAACTGCTGCCAAGCGGAATCCGGCAAGGATTACTCTAATTGAATGTTGTAATAGGATGCTACATTGAATAACAGAACAGTAATGCGCTTTCGTCAGGAGGTATATTCCTCCATCATGTCTACCATGTTTTTGGTGGCTGCTGGATTGTGGAGGAAGGATAGTTGACATATAAACATAGGGATACAGGTGATGGGTTTCGTGATTCTGATACCAGTGTTCTGCCATGAAAAGGATGTCTAAGGAATTTTTGTGGAGGCTGATAGCCTGTACAAACTTTCTATCAGGGAGGGAGTTTGCATTTACATAACTAATGTTGTACATTATTGGCCCTTATTGGTTCCATGAGTTGGCTTTAAAACCAACATCTTCTTTCCTTTGGGTTTCTCAAAACTTAACCTACTAGTGACAATTAGTTAGGCTAAATATCAGGGGTAAATTTAAGAAGTAGAAGGATTGAACTTACAGCTTGGCATTATGGGTAGTCGTATAGTGATGTTTGCGTTTACGATATAATGGATCTTGTTCCGGCTCTTCCAGTTCAGCGGGCCCCTTGTGGTAACCAATAATCTCTTCAATATATTTTGGTACTCCCTAACTTCCTCATCCTTATCCAGCATGACCTTCACACCTTCTGTTTCTATTTGCCTCTCCAATTGAGTTCCCAACCCGCACTGTGTTGCCCATCTCATTAGGTGTTGACGTGTTGTATGAGGTGTACTAGAAGCAATTTAAGTCCTTAAGCGCTTTACAAAGTTGGACTTTAAGACTGATTGCTGTGTCCTTTGGTTTGCAGGACCATTCCAGTCAAAAGAGGAAGGAGACAGTGGATCAAAGCTTGTTTGAACGAGATATTTAGAACATTTCCCAATAGGGTTCTTGATTTGATCAGTGTGCTGTGAATCTACCACAATCTCCAATTCTTGTTAGTCAATCCAAGCGATATGGCGAATATAACGTAACTGTATGTTGATAGGTGATGATGCTAGGATATTTTTTACTTCCTTAATGGGTGAATAATCAAAACAGGTTAGATATAAGGCACTTGATAACAAGTTACGTTTTCGAACAGGTACCTCTGAGGTTTTGGGATTATGAATAGCAATGGAGGATAGATTTCCAGCCTTGATGTTGCGTACTCGGGCTCACATGCTTGATTTGAGAACTGCATAGGTTGACGTTGCAGAATACTGGTATAGGTAGGCTTTAATGTAGACAAAGGAGGTGGACTAGAGGGGTGAAATGAATGAGAGGTGGAATGCACACGCAAGGGCTTTGGGGCATGAGTTGTGGTAAAGCTCGACCCTAAGAGCCCATAGGATCCTAGCATACAGGTAGCATATATTTGGCTCTAATCTTAATGCTTGGGACCCTGAACAGTTCCTAATTTGCACTAATATAAATTGGCAGAACATTAGTATTTAATAAAACCAAACTGCCTTAATCAATGCACCAGCATATAATGACTAGCCACGGTACTTGAAAAGGAATTTCAGATTGGGAACAGAGGATATGCAAGAGCAATTTACCTCAGGACTTACGGTTATGCAAGAGGACCTAGTATGTGCAGATTCAAGCTGATTGATCCGTTCAGTCAACTTGGAGATTTGCCTCTCCAGACTATGGCGGTGTATGATTTCCTCAGACAGCTCTTGCTTGATCAGATCCATATCGATTTGCATTTTAACTACCTCTTAGCATTGGGCTAAGAATTCTAATTATATATTTTAAATTAAAGTTGTCTTCTCAAATGCAGGGAATAAAACCAATATAGCTGAACTGGATGGGTAGCATACCTTCAGAAAGAGAATTAGCAAAAGCCTTGAGTTGAGTAACATCCGGTGCTGGGCTGGACTCAATATTGATCATGGTCAGTTTATTCTGAGTTTTGTTCATCAAGTACGGTTAGTTATACAGCATTAAATATAACTATAACATATAAGACGTTCACAGAACAATATAGATATATTTATGGATAAAGTAGAACTAGCATGAGATATGCACACTGTAGTAAGAAACTTACAATCTTCTCGGTTCTACTCTTAGATTCTAAGGTGGTATTTGCTTGCATAAATGGTTCTGCATATTCAGACATATGTATATCTATAAAATTGGAGGGCATATTAGTTATAATAGAATCTAGAAGCTTGAAACATTCACAAATTGGCGACTTTCAAATAATATAGTTGGTATATGAAAGAGGATATATAAATGTACCTGATGTTTTATGGGAAAAGGTTTTACAGAGATTAAAAAATGTGGTGACACCAATGGACCTTCCACAGCGAGGAGCTGCACCGTATCCGAAACACCTATATCGCCGGCCTTGTTAATCAGCTTTGCCTGCTGAATCTTCATTGCAGGCACCACATTTTCCATCCTGGAAAGAACAATTCAGACATTGAAGCATAGTTTTAAACTGGGCATGTAAAGATTCAGCAAGATCTCTATTGCCATTTTCGGCTCTAGTGACTTGTTTTGTAGACTTGTTCATTAGGGAATATGTGATAAAATTTAGTTTATCATTTAAAATCAAACTTTGGTTTCCAAAGAAGGATTCATAGAACTCTCAATAACATCAAATGTAAATTGAAATACCCTCATCTTTGCAAAAAGAAAAGGAAGAAATAGCACAAGAAGATCTCATACCTCTTTTAAAACTTGAATAGAATTTACAACCCTGATCCTGCACTGCAGATAACTAGAATTTAAAGGGTTTTGTATACCTGGTATAATCTTGAGTTTGACAAGAGGGCTAATAGTAAGGACTTGAATCTCGGATGGACCAAAAGGGAGTCTTTTCAAAAAGTTGAAAATCAATAACAGGTCATCTAATCAGACTAAGATATATTCCATTAATATTAGTCCCAATATTCAATTGTAATTAAACAGTTAGATTTCTAATTAAAAAGAGACATGTACAAAACCTAAATGCAGCTAGGATTCGCTCCTAGGAAGAGTTCTAGCAGTAATTTCTTTCTTGTCTGTTTGGTAGTCTCCTTTGCCCATTGGTATCTAGGTCTTGGAATATTATTATCTGTAGTAGTTACAACACTATCTAGAGGTTCCTAATTCCTAATTGTCAATTGATAACCAATTGATAATTGACACGGTGCAATTAACACATTTCAAAATTCTACTTTGGTATAAGAGGGCAAACCGAAATTCTGGAACCAAAGTGGGTAATGGCATACTGTGGTGAGAGAATTTATCCTCCTGTGATGTTAACCATGTACATCATTCTTGTTATAATTCTATGATATAGGAATGACATAGGCGAATCCTAATTGTAAATAACATACTGTGATTTTTGTTATCATAATGAAATAGTAGTTTTGCCAGGTGCTATCAAGTTATAAAAGGAGAGGTAGTCCCACTCAAATCACCTGTGAATCCCATTACCTTGCCATTTAACCTCTCTCGACTCAATACCAGAAGAAAGATATTGCTTAATAATCAATAAAAAGATGGCAAAGCCCAGACCAAACCCGCGGTTTGACTTGAAGGGCTCAAAAGGGTTATGAACTGATTAGTCCTAATGTCAACGGGCCAGTTGAACACCAAGTGAATATTTTCCTACTCCCGGTAGTCATCCAAACGTTAGTTAATTTCCCCAAAACCGGTAAAGTTGACCGAGTGGAGTAGATTTGCAATATACCGTTTTCCAAATTATGCGAGCAAATTACAAGGTCAAACCCAAAGTTTGACCAAAGAACGTTACAACAGAAGGTAAAAGCAGAACAATAATTGCATGTGTAGAGTGTACGTACATGCCTGTTGAATTCCTAAAGCGAGGTGCAAATGGGAAAACCTTTTGTGAAATGGCTGACTAATCACCCCTGGTAGAGGCATTCGATGTAGAAAAATAAACAGAAACTGCGGAAGAGATTGGAGATTCGGGGGGGAACCACTAGTACTTATACCATTGTCATAAGCATATAACAACCAGGTACATATCATTCAAAAGATATAATATGTAATTGCCAATAGCATAATATGTAGGAGCAGAAACCAAGAATTGACATTAGTGCTATTTTACACAATTTGTACTTGAAGATAATTTAAAGTGTAACTCCTGAATTCTGGCAAACCAAAATATTGAAAATAGAAAATGAGTTCCGCCAGCCATTTGGTGCCTTTGCCTACTTTGGGGAATGGTATAAATATATATCAGAGTCAGGCGGACATCAGTCCAGCTATAGTTCTATTGTCCAGTCCCACTATACCAAGACTAAAACAATTAGCCCAGTTACACGCATTTGTTCTGTACTTCAGGATGGAAGTATTTCTGCAACTGGGGATTTTGATGGCTTAAACCTCAATCAAGCTAGAGCTTCAATGACCCTTGTTCAATATGAGTACCAAAGGTTTCTCATAAAGCAGTCAACACATCACAGTATGGTAGCTGAGGCTAATGCAGAGAGCCAAGAGACTGGAAATTACCTAGTTTGATGGTTGTTGAACAGATAGGTAGAAATAGTTATGACTAATTATATTGATGTGATAGAATCAGAACCAGATCCCGCACAAGCATATATCCGAGATTGTTAACGGGAGGAACCACCACCTGCGGATCCGCAGGAAAGGAGGTTTCAAGAGCTACTGCTATTCTGGGGTAAGTGGAACTGGACTAGTAGGCTATTGTTATATTACAGATGCGATGGTAGAACAGCTCTTACACTATCCGCGTGGCATAGGTGACCACAATTGGAATCTTCAATTGTCACAGCAGAGAATATGAGCGAAGTTCATGGCATCCTAATCCTCTTCGAATACGGCAAGGCAGACACCTAACAAATATTGCATACAGCAAGGATTCTGTCAGGCCACGTGTCCCCTTAAAAGAAGATTTTGTCTGAGATTATAATAGAGTAATACATGCAGTGAGTACACAAGATATTAGTCTCATCACACAGCATTTCTATCTCAGCAAGCTATACTGCTCCCATTTTGCATATGTTGAGCAATTTCGCACAAAGAGGTTGGCTGCACAGAGAGCTAGGCAGAAGGTCCATCAAATCCTTTATGAGATTTTCAACAACGAGCTAGAAACTAAAGTTAGTCAACAGACTATATCCAATCAAGTGAAGGAAGGACGATACTGGAATAAGTTGTTGAACTAGGAGAAAACAAGAGGTTTTGGATCAGGGTGTTACACATATGGGATATGGTACCAGACTTTCGAGTCTAAAGATGTGATGGTATATAGCACCGGGAGGTGACTATATTGACTATAACCCACACTGGCAAGAAGTAGGATCGTATCCAGAACTACTCAGCCTCGGTCTAAGATGATAGAGTAATTTATCCAGGTCGATATATTACGTATTCTGCATTCTTGATAATCCGAATGCATCTGCACATGAGTGCATATATGCAGGAAAGACCGTCATCCAGACTAATCACCTGGTATTCCGTATGATGTTCGCTAATAGGCGTCATCAACTTGAACTTAGTTCATTTGGCAAAGAGATCGAAGGCTATCTACTGGTGGAGTGCTTCACACCCTAAGACAAATAGATAGTCTGGGGGATCATTTGCGGTAGTGGGTTAGGGTTAGGAGTCAAGTAGTATTCAATTAGAGACAGGACCGTGAAGTCAACAAGGACAACCAGATACAGCCAAGCAAGGCACCCAAGAACCTCAAGTCAGCAATCCAGCCTAGGAAACCACAACTACAACTGAAGCGGCAATGGCCAAAGACCAGTAAACGGACTATGTCTGTGATTTCAATGTTAAATAAAAAAATAAGTTAGAAATATGAGTGATATTTCATGATCTCATACTAACTGTATTCATAATACCCCCTGCTATGTTATCTATTTCTTGATTGTTTGTTTTGAATTTTTTCCCCATGTCTCACCCCTTCCCTGTTGCAATTATGGCGAAATTTCATTTCATTTGGAGCAAAATTAAAATAATTGTTTTTGCAGTTCTACTTTAAAGGATAAGTGATTTTTCATGATTGTATAATAATGCAAACTATAATATATAACTCACCTGGATGCTAGACTTGACAAGATTCTGCTCAAAATGAGTGAGAATTCATGATTCCACATATAATATTTTGAAATGACTGTTAAACCAGCCATAGCCTGTTGTTGCCAAGTATACCAAAAGTCTCCGATTTGTATAAAAAACATTCTAGGAATGTTTCAAATTGTTTCGTCCAACCATCGTGCTCCTGCACTACCACGACATCAAACAAATCACACTCTCCGCTATAATTGCCCTTCAACCAGCCACCCCATGCATATACTTTGTATATATGAATCTCTCAGAATTTCATGGAGACCATTCTGGGGAAGTTTCAAATCGTTTCGTCAACTCCTCTGGGTACTTATTTTTTACGCCCAAGTGTAAACTTGACTTTCTAGTCAAATAGCATAACAAATAGCCACACCCAGCATACACTTTGTATATATGAATGTCTAAGAATTTCATATAGATAATTAGGGTTAGGCCCGAGCGTAGCGAGCGCGGTAGGGTACTGTGTACCGCGAAAGGGTTAGGGTTAGGGTTAGGGTTAGGGTTAGGCACCGAGCGAGCGAAGCGAGCAAGGTGTATTTCCACTGTGTGGAAGAGGGCAGGAGGGCAGGAGAAGAGTGTTTGCTGCAAAGGCGAGAGGCGTAGACAAGTCGGTATCGATGATGGTAG